>WNWK01023726.1:20000-30687 GCA_009830355.1 Cherax destructor | reverse complement strand
AATTAACTTAACTACCACACACACACTCTGTAACTAAATTAACTACCACACACACCTGTAACTAAATACCATACATACGGTTACTAACTTAACACTACCCACTATAACTCTTAACTTAACCACCACTCACTGTAATACTATTCTAGCTCGCGTCTCAGTGGTAGCGCATTTGCTCACAACAGAAGATCCTGAGTTTAATCCTGGGGCGGGTAGGGACGTTGGAGATGTTGCCCTTGTTCACCTAACAGCAAGTAGGTACCTGGGTGTTTTCCCACGGTTGTAAGTGGCATCCCGGAAAGGGGGTGGTACTTTATCTTATACACAGTGTGCAGAAAAGTAGCTCCTACGACTGTAAATCATACAATGTAAAAACAATGTAAATTGACCTGTATTTGAGGTCTAATGTTGTGTGCGGTGAGTGGGGAGTCCGTGTATCTTCTTCCCTTAACCCTCTCCCCTCCTTTCTTCTCTCTCTCTCTCTCCCTATTTCTTCCCCCCTTCTCTCTCCCTCCTCTCTATTCCCTCTTCCTTCCCTACATTCCCACTCCCTACCGTCCATTCCCTCTCCTCCCCTCTTCCTCTCCCTTTCTTCCCTCTCCTCCCCACCACCTGTCCCCCAACAATTCGTAAAACTCTCAAACGATGTACAAAGATTTATATAAAATTTTGCTCTGTGAAAACTAGTCGTGTAAATCCTGACATTCCCAAGAAGTAATGATTTTTATTTTTTTAACTTATTACATTATTCACGAAGTTCTGGTCTTCACGATCTTTATTTTATTCAGGAGATAACTTATTCATTTGCTGCTTTTTCTGCTAAACTCCTGTTTGGTGCTGCCAGATTATTACTGTTGAATTATATCTGTTGAACTGTAACTGTTGAATTTATTATCGTTGAATAATTCTAGTAAACTGATGAATATTTGCCTCTATCTATCTATATCTCCACTAAAATTCTCTCAGTTTATTCTTTCTCATTTTAATCTTACTCAAATTATTTTCTGTCTCATTAATATACCTCATTTTAATCTTGCTCAGTTTTATCTCATTCAGTCTTTCTTTTCATATTTTTATCTTGTCAGTTTAAATTCTGTCAAGTCAGTATTTCTCATTTTCAACGCCTTAGAGATGTACTTATTCTAAATAATATTTGGATTTTTGTGATTATTATTGAGGATACAGTGCTAAAACAGAATTAGAGAACAGAGATATGTTTCAGAGCAAGCAGTCAGTGGGACTTTTCGCTCTATATAGAGCTTTATCAATTCATTTCTAATAGCTCAATGAAAGACTGATCATCACCTGCATCCTTGCTTCAAAATGGTGCCGCTGGACAGGTCTCATGTCCGTATTAACGACAGTTAAGGTTCATTGTCGCTTTGCAAAACCTGACACTGATAAGCATGTGCATACTGCAAAAAATACTCCAGTATACACACCAATTGTAAGGGACTGACCACTTTCTGTCTAGGCTGAGGGACTGATCCCCTCAAAATAACTCCTCCACTTCTACTATCTCCAGTGTTATAATCGCCTGTATTCGCCTAAAAAAAACTAAGGGACAGTTGAAAAGTTTCCACAGTAAAGATGTCCGCTGTAAGCGAGGCTAATGTGTCTCCCTCATCTGTCCTCTATTTTGCAATGTTCGTGTTTTTATCTACAAGTAATGTGTCATTTGCAACTGCAATTGTGTTTAGCTTTTTGAGGAAATAGCTTAATATTACTCTCACGAGAATGCAATTAGAATTTTCAGCGAAACTGGTTGTAGCAAGTGTCACCAGAAGACCTGCAAATTGAAAATAAGGAAAGGGCAAGGAACCGATAAGGGCAGTTCTCAAATCTATGAGGATACGGTTTTAAAAATCCTCTTCAGTGTATGGTTTAAAAGGCCGTCCTCAAGATGTGGTTCGCAAGGCCCTTTTCAAGACAAAGTTTGAAAAACCATTTTCAGGAAATACCCCCTTCGGGATATCGTTTTACAGCCTTATTTTGGGTATGGTTTTAAAGATTCTCTTCGGGTTATGGATTTTAAAGACTCTCTTCAGGATATAGTTTGAAAAGACCCTCTTCGGCATGTGATTTTAGAACTCCTCTTCGGAATATGGTCTTTATTGTGACTGACGTTTAGCAACACACTTGCTGCATATTCAGAATCTCTCAATTAAAAATAAAATATGTGACAAAAAATAAAATACAATATCAAATAGAATAAAACATTAAAATACAATAACTCTAAGTTATCAAAAATTTGAAGCATTGTGAACAATGGAATAATGGAATATAGAGACTCAGCTGTATTTTGACACACAAATATAAACTTTTACAATGAGACCTAGAGAAAACGACTGAGTTAGTACCTAGATCTTAAGGAAACTACAAAACATTAAAATTACTCCAAATCTGACCTGTAACCATCGACAACACAACCCGGGAGCTTGAGACCTACCTAGAAGCATAATCATTGAATGGAACTTTGGTTCCATACTGTGCTAGGTTTGTAAAGATGTGTAAGCAGACTCACCATTATAAGGAGGTCGCTGTCTGACTCATTACCAGATAAAACTGTGAACCAGAAAAGGCAAAATGTTCCCCATTCGCCACCTGCTTAAAAAAAAAAAATAGTTAGAAAGCACCTCTTTCACCTGGTCAAAATTCTGGGTTAGTAAGTGGATCAAACTAGAGAAAGAGGGAGCGGAGGTAGTGTACACCCTCGCAGTGATCAGGTAATGAAGACCAGAAATAAGTGAAGCTTGTTGACACTAGATGATTGAAGCACATGTGTAGCAGTTAGATATCTTCATTGTTGAAACTTTTCGCCTACACAGTAGGCTTCCTCAGTCAAATATAAAGGCAGCAGGATTAGTAGTGAAATGAAGATGATGTAATTAGTCCATCAAATACTATTTCTACAAGTGTGATAGACTGATTATATCATTTCACACCAAACCTGCTGCTTCTGTCTTTCACTGAAGAGACCGCCGGTGTGGGCGAAACGTTTCCACAATAAAGATACCAACTGTTGCACATGTGTCTTAATCATCAACTTGTCCGTATTTTATACCATTTTCAACATGTTGACAGTAGTTGCGAGGTGGGGGGGCCAGGAGCTACGAATACACAACTGTGAATACAAATGACAAAAACACTGCTGCAGTAAACCTGCGTCTGGTAAACCCAAGATTATTACGTATATATCATACTTGAGTTTGCAGCACCAGTATGAAACCCACACCTGGTCAAGAACGTCAAGAAGCTGGAGAAAACACCGAGGCTCTCAACGAGACTAGTCCCAGAGCTAAGAGGTATGTGCTATGAGGAGAGACTGAGGCAACTAAACCCTGATGATATTAGAGGAAAGAAGGAGTAGAGACGATATAATAGCAACGTTCAAAATACTGAGGCGAGTTGATAAGGTGGACAGGTAGGGATTGATCCAGAGGCTGGGAAACAGGAACAGGAGGGCACAGCTTCAAGTTGACAACACAGATGAGTTACAGGGATGTTAGGAAGCATTTCTTCAACAGAGTGGTCACGAAGTGGAACCACATGTACAGAGAATTGGTACAGGCAGGATACATACATAACTTTAAGAAGAGGTACGACAAAGTAAGGAGAGAGTGAACCCTGCAACTACATATAGGCGAGTAGAAATAAGTGAATACTCACCCTCACCCACATGCACAAACACACACACACATACACACACACACACACACACACACACACACACACACACACACACACACACACACACACACACACACACACACACACACAACAAGACTAGTCCCAGAGCTAAGGGGTATGTTCTACGAGGAGAGGTTAAGGAAAATCGACCTGACGACACTGGAGGACAGGAGAGATAGGGGGCACATGATAACGACATATAAGATACTGAGAGGAATTGACAAGGTGGACAGAGACAGAATGTTCCAGAGATGGGACACAGCAAGTAGGGGACACATTTAGAAGTTGAAGACTCATATATATCACTGGGATGTTAGGAAGTATTTCTTCAGTCAGAGTAGTTAGGAAGTGGAATAGTTTGGGAAGCGATTTAATGGAAGCAGGTTCCATACATAGCTTTAAGAAGAGGTATGATAAAGCTCATGGCGCAGGGAAAGTGACCCAATAGCGGCCAGTGAAGAGGCGGGGCCAGGAGCTATGACTCGACCCCTGCAACCATAACTAGGTGAGTACAACTAGGTGAGAACACACACATTCACACACACACACACACACACACACACAGATTCGCACACACACACACACACACACACACACACACACACACACACACACACACACACACACACACGCACACACACACACACACACACACACACACTCACACACACACACACCTCACTCAAGGAAAATGATCCAGACGTGAGTGTAATACCGAGTAAATTTCTCCTGAGGCGCACATCAACAAAATAACTGTTGCAGCATTTGGGCGCCTGGCAAATCTAAGAACAGCGTTTCAACACCAGAGTAAGAAATCATTCAAGACTCTGTACACCGTGTACGTCAGGCCCATTCTGGAGTGTGCAGCACCAGTATGGAACCCACACTTGGTCAAACACGTCAAGAAATTAGAGAAAGTGCAAAGGGTTGTAACAAGACTAGTTCTGGAGCTAAGGGGGTATGTGGTATGATGAGAGGTTAAGGGAAATCAACCTAAAGACACTGGAGGACAGGAGGGATAGGGAAAGACATGATAAGGACATATAAGATCCTGAGAGAAATTGACAAGTTGGATAGGGACAGGATGTGTCAGAGATGGGACACAGCAACAAGGGGTCACAACTGGAAGTTGAAAACCCACATGAGTCACAGAGATGTTAGTAAAGTAAAGTAAAATAAAGGTTTATTTCTTGTAAATGTTACAATTTAGGTTTGCTAAGTAGAAAGAAAGGCACTATCATACCGGGGCATTTCGGGCAGACTAATCCTAATACATAGTAACTACTTAAAACAAGACAAGTGGTTTACTTGATTAAAATCATATTTAATCTTAATACTAATGCGAGGTAGTCAAGGTGGAAGTTTCGAGGATAATAATCTTGAAGTTGCACATAATATAAAATATTACAATTAATGGTTCAGCCAGTAATATTTCATGGACTGGCAGAAATTTAAAAGTATAGATGCCACATAATATAACTAGTTAGTTGTTTTGGTTAATTTGGTTAGTATTGAGAGATAAAATGACTAAATTTATAAGTAGTCAGGAGATTCTTTACCGGTTCCGGTAGCGAGTTCCAGATCTTCGGGCCCTTTATGTGCATGGCATTTTTGCATAGTTTGAGACTGACATGAGGGATGTTGAAGAGTGCCTTATGCCTTGTATTGTCACTGTACATTCTGTTGTAACTGTCAAGGAGTTTTAGTGAAGGGGTTATAGTGGAACTTAATGTTCTGTATATGTAGAAGACACAATAATATGAGTGTATGTCTCGTATATTTAGCAAGTTCAGGCTTTTGAAAAGTGGTGGGGTGTGCTGTCTAGCACAGGAACTGGTAACCAACCCCACAGCAGTTTTTTTGTTAGGTTATTAAAGGTTTAAGGTGGTTGGCTGTGGTTGATCCCAAGGCACAAACACCATAGGTGAGGTAAGGATATATTAAAGAGTGGTATAGGGTAAGAAGTGCTGTATGTGGTACATAGCATCGTATCTTGGAAAGGATTCCTACTGATTTGGAAATTTTCTTGGATATGTGTTGGATATGGGAATGAAATTTAAGATTACAGTCAAGGAGAAGACTTAGAAATTTACCCTCAGTGTGTCTTGATATAGGCGAACCATTTATCGATATATTAAGCTGGATATTTAAGGCTGTGTTGCCAAACAGCATGAAGTATGTTTTGTCTATGTTGAGAGTGAGTCTGTTGGTCATCATCCAGGTATATATTTTTAGCAGCTCGTTGTTTACAGTGTGTCTAAGTACAATTGAGTTTGAATGGGAGTAGACATAAGTAGTGTCATCTGCGAATAGAACTGGTTTAAGTAGTTGGGATGCATTGGGGAGATCATTGATGTAATAATATTGGTAGAATTATCGACAGTATGTTAAGTAAAAGGACACAAATGCAACTAATGTGACATTTTATTGTGGCAACGTTTCGCTCTCCAGGAGCTTTTTCAAGCCGACGTCTTGAAAAAGCTCCTGGAGAGCGAAACGTTGCCACAATAAAATGTCACATTAGTTGCATTTGTGTCCTTTTACTTAACATCATTGATGTAGATGAGAAAAAGGAGTGGGCCGAGGACACTACCCTGGGGTACTACTACAGCTACAGGCTGGATAGCGGAGTTGACTCCATTTGCATATGCATACTGGTGTCTGTCGTTAAGATAAGATTTTAGGTAATAAAGGGAATGTCTTCTGATGCCATAATGATTTCGTTTTAGGTGCAGGAGATTGTGGTCAACTGTATCAACTGCTTTTCGTAGGTCAATGAAGAGCCCCAGGGGATATTCATTTTTATCGAGAGCTGTATATATAAGTTCAAGAATTTGTATAACAACATCATTCGTACTTTTATTTGGTCTAAACCCAAACTGGCAGGGGTTAAGTATGTTGTTGGATATAAGTTTTGAGTAAAGTCGTTTGTGTATTATTTGTTTCGAATATTTTAGAAAGTAAGGGCAAGTTTGATATAGGTCTATAGTTGTTCAAGTCAGTTGATCACCTTCTTTGAGGATCGTGGTAACCCTTGCTGTCTTGAGTATAGATGGGAAGGTTGAAGACGCTACAGATTTGTTAAACATTGTTGCAATAATGGGTGACAGCACATGTGCAACTTTTTCATATAAGAATGGTGGCAAGTTATTCAGATCTCCTGCTTTGTTTTTTTAATGATTTAATGATGAGTGAGACTTCAGTAGAATTAGTTTGAGGTAGTCTATCGGCTGGGTATTTAAGCTAGGAATTTGACTTGCTAGCTTTGATCCTACAGTAGAGAAGAAGATATTAAATTTGTTGGCTGTGTCAATAGGTTGTATGTGAGGTTCATCTGGTTTAGTTAAGTTTATCTCTGTTTCCAGGCGGTTTTCTAGAGGCCAAAATTTTGGAGAGGGTTTGCCGGGTACTTTTCATATGGCTTTTAATTTCAATAAATCTATTTTCGTAATACATTTGTTTTGATTTTCGTATTAGTTTTGTGTATCGTTTAGCCAGTTCTTTAGTAATCAGGCCTAATCTGAACTGTTTTTCAAGTTGGTGCTTTTCGTCAATAGATTTGAGGATACTATTTGTTAGCCATGGGCTGTTTAGTCTCTTTTCAGTGATCTGCTTCGTTTTGATTGGACAATGCATGTTATAGAAGTTTAGGGTTTTATGTAAAAAAGTTTTGACATCTTTGTTAATATTATTGCTGTCAGTTAGCTCTCGCTGCCAATCACTGTCACCTAGTGCTAATATTAAACTGTTTACCGATGTCTCATCATGCAGGCGAAATGAGATCTTTCTCGTTTCTTGAGGCAATTTACATAAGTTGGTTATGAGAAAAGTGGGGTAGTGGTTTGTAGTGTTGTGTGATTATACCTGCTTGTAGTGGGGATATCGTGTTGGTCTAGATATGGTCAAGTAGTGAGGCACTTGTCTCAGAGATTCTTGTTGGCTTAGTTGTAGAGGGTAGCAACAAGCAGTTGTTCATAGTGTTTGTGAAATCAGCTACTGGAGGGTGAGTTTCTTGGATGAGGTTTATGTTGAAGTCTCCTGTAAGTATCAGGTGGTATTTATTCAACTCTGACTAAGTTATCATGTTTCTAAGGTTACTACTAAAAGTGTATGTATTAGAGTGTTGTAGTCTGTAGATTACTCCAACTGTTTTAGGCTTCTTAAGTTTTTTTTAGTGAATTTAGCTATTATGTATTCGCCATTTTCGTCCATTGTGTAAGTTGATTTCATACATTCCAATTCATCAGAGTAATAGATGGCAGTGCCTCCTCCTGGTTGGTCAGGCCTGCAGTTATGTATGGCTGTGTAACCAGGTATGGTAAATATGTCTGTCAAATCTTGTTTGAGCCAGCAGGTTTCAGTAAGAATAATGAAAGTTATAGTAGCATTTAGAGACTTCAGTAATGCATGGAGGTCATCATAGTGTTTACTCAATGATCTAACATTATAGTTGAAGACTGTAATGTTCTTGCTGACACTGAGTAGAGTTTTAGCCTGACTAGCAGTATAGTAATAGCAATTACTGGTAGGATTATTTGAGCAGTTCAATAAGAGGCTGATATCAGGATCGATAATTGCATTCATAAGGGGCACGTTGAGAAACACGCTGTTGCAATTAAAAAACAAACAAAAACATTTGCTGTTAACCACTAACAAATATGAATATATGGACTAAGATCATTATTTTAAGGCTAAAAAAAGGATCTACTGAATTTAAAAGTAAAATAAAGCACTTTAACACCTGAATTAGCACCTTAGTTATTTTTAACAAATATGAATATATGAACTAAGGTAGTTAATAGTAAGTATTAGGAAGTGTTTCTTTAGTCAAAGAGTTGTCAGGAAGTGGAACAATCTGGAGAGTAATGTAGTGGAGGCAGGATCCATACATAGGTTTAAGAAGAGATACGATTAAGTTTAAGGAGCAAGGAGAGAGTCTACCTAGTAGCGACCAGGGAAGAGGCGGAGCCAGAAGTTGTGAGACAATCCCTGAGGTGAATCATAGAATTGGGGAGTACATACACACACACACACAAACACATACACACACACACACACACACACACATACACACACACACACAAACACACACACACACACACACACACACACACACACACACAGGGAGAGTGACCCAGGGAGAGTGACCCAGTAGCGGCCAGTGAAGAGCCGGGGCCAGGAGCTTTGAATCGACCCCTGCAACCACAACTAGGTGAGTACAACTAGGTGAGTACACACCATTGGCATTAATAAGTGTCGCAACTACTGTAAATTTGAAGAAAAAACAATATGTGATGAGCAGACCACTGAAGAGGAGACACCACCAGCACAGAACCATTGCTGTAGCTACAAATAGGTAATTACACTCAAACAGCATTGGTACATAAATCATTGCAAGCTATTGAAGTTTAAATGCAAAACATAAATAATTTCGACGTTTTAACATTGGCAAAACATTACTGTTTTCATTTATAATCCAACATTAAATAATGCGTGGAACAGAGAAAGATTTTATGAATTTAACGTAATCATATTAAAAATGTTTTATGATAAATTCTATAAAACCTATAACGATAAAGATCATCTTAAAAAAAAATATTCATTACAATAAATTGCCTGAATAATTTTTGAGATTGGATTGGAAAATAAAAGTCATTAATTGTTTTTCTGTAATTCTGGGATCTTTCAATTATAGAAAATTATAGTAAAGAATAAACTCTAATTAGGAAAGGAAATATAATATTTAGGAGGAAACATATAATACGAAATAACTGGGCTGATTTGTGAAGGGGCCATAAATCAGGTCAGGTAATAAGAGGAGACATAAATCATGTTAAATCACAGGAGCCATAAATCATGTCAGATCAAAAGAGGAGCCATAAATCGTGTGAGATCATAAGCGGAGCCATAAATCATGTCGGATCATGAAGGGAGGAGCCATAAATCATGTCATATCATAAGAAGAGGAGCCATAAATCATGTCGGATCATAAAGGGAGGAGCAATAAATCATGTCAGATCATGAGAAGAGGAGTCATAAATCATGTCAGATCATACGAGGAGGAGTCATAAATCCTGTCAGATCATAAGATGGTGAGGAGCCATATGTTATACACTGCTGTATTTTATCAATTTTTTGGTAATTTTTCTGATAAACTGAAACAGGGACTAAAATATTTAATATAACAAGAAGGGGTCAACTAGATAAGTAAATATGCAATTTATAAAAATAGTAATGTGGATAAAGAAGAGCCAACCAAGTTCAGGTCAAGTCACGTGAGTTCAGGTCAAGTCACTTGAGATGGGGTCGAGTCACCAGATCTCTTGACAATGCACCGTGAGAGTCCAGCATCAACAGTAACAGAGGACTCTGTGGATCATGGCCGATTTCACAAGAGGCAATATTTGAGTCCTGTTACTGATGACACACACTGCCGAAACATTGATGAATAAGACACATTGTTGCATATGTGTCTACTTTATCAGCAGAGTCACTGAAGGTACGACAAGCTATGAGGAAATAAACGTCGTTGGTGTCTTGAGGATGAATTCCTCTCTTGTGGTCTTTAAGCATGGTAAGAACCGGAGAGAGGCAACTTTCACCAATACATTACATCAATGCTACATTAAATTAGCATTATATGCAAGGGGAAGCACTAAACCCATGACAGTTATACAGTGCGTCAAAAATAGGAAGTTGATGAGGTTCCGTCCAGGAAAGAGAAGGACGGATCTAATTCCTTGCTTCATTGTTCTTCCGCTCAAAGGAAGACAAGAAAAGCTAGTTTTATAGTAAATACTGTACATACACACACACACACGGGGCCAGGAGCTGAGTCTCGACCCCTGCAACCACAATTAGGTGAGTACACACACACACACACACTAACAAGATTACAAAAATAATAATAATAATGGTACATAACGTCTCACCAAGACCGCCTCCTCTTCTTGGTCGGGTTTCCGTGTAATTGTTATATATAACTCGAGCTCAAAACTGA
>WNWK01023726.1:0-15000 GCA_009830355.1 Cherax destructor | reverse complement strand
TCTCTCTCTCTCTCTCTCTCTCTCTCTCTCTCTCTCTCTCTCTCTCTCTCTCTCTCTCTCTCTCACCCTCTCTTCTTGTCTGTCTGTCTGTCTGTCTGTGTGTGTGTCTCTCTCTCTCCTCTCTCTCTTTCTGTCTGTCTGTCTGTCTCTCTCCCTCTACGCCCAGTAGAACTGTAAACAAAAGAGACATGTGGGTCTTGAACTCGGGAGTGTCACCTCCGGATAATAACATAACTCACAGAGATTAAAGTTTTATTCCATCTGTTAATATCCGGCTCGAACGGCATCGAGTAAATTGGTTTTAGCACGCTATAAAGGTCCTGTGTGTGCGTGCGTGTGCGTGTGTGTGCGTGCGTGTGCTGTGTGTGTGTGTGTGCGTGTGCGTGCGTGTGTGTGGTTGTGTGTGTGTGTGTGTCTACTCGTCTATTTCACTTATTAATGTTGCAGGGGCCGAGTCACAGCTCCTGGTCCAGCTTCCTTGTTGGTTGCTACTAGGCCCACTCTCTCCCAGCTCCATGAACTTTGTCATATCTCTTCTTGAAGCTATGTATGCATCCTGCCGCCACTACATAACTCTCCAGATTGTTCAACTTCCTGACCACACTAGGGCTGAAAAAATACTTCTTAACATCCCTGTGACTCATGTGAGTTTTCAACTTCCAGTGTGACCCCTTGTTGCTGTGTCCCATCTCTGGAACATCCTATCACTATACAACTTGTCAATTCCTCTCAATATTTTATGTATCATTATCATGTCGTCCCTATCCCTCCTGTCCTCCAGTGTCGTCAGGTTAATTTCCCTTAATCTTTCTTCGTAGGACATTTTCCTTAGCTCCGGGACTAGTCTTGCTGCAAACCTTTGCACTTTCTCTAATTTGTTGACTTGTTTGATCAGGTGTTAGTTCCAAACTGGTGCTGCATACTCCAATATGGGCCTGACGTACACGGTGTACAGTCTTGAATGATTCCTTACTCAGGTGTCGAAACGCTATTCTTAGGTTTGCCAGGCGCCTATATGCTACAGCAGTTATTTGGTTGATGTGTCTCAGGTGATGTGCTGGGTATTATAATCACAACAAGATCCTTTTCCTCGAGTGAGGTTTGCAGAGTTTGGCCCCCTAGACTGTACTCCGTCTGTGGTCTTCTTTGCCATTCCCCAATCTTCATGACTTTGCACTTGGTGTGGTTGAACTCCAGGAGCCAGTAGCTGGACCAGGCTTGCAGCCTGCCCAAATCCCTTTGTAGTCCTGCTGCCTGATCCTCATCCGAGTGAATTCTCTTCATTAGCTTCATATCGTCTACAAACAGAGACACTTTTAACATAAGAACATAAGAATGGAGGAACACTGCAGAAGGCCTACTGGCCCATACAAGGCAGGTCCTTATCAAAACAACCACTACCTAAGAATTTACTCCCGTACTCACGACACTAATCAAATCCAGCCCCTCCCACTCATATATTTGTCCAATCTCTTTTTTAAAGCCACCCAAGGTCCTAGCTCTATCACCCTACTCGGAAGATTGTTCCACGCATCTACAACTCTGTTCGAAAACCAGTACTTGCCTATGTCCTTTCTAAATCTAAATTTATCCAATTTAAATCCGTTATTTCTGGTTCTTACTTGGTTCGATATCCTCAGTATTTTATTAATATCTCCTTTGTTTATGCCCATCATCCACTTGTACACCTCGATGATATCTCCCCTCATTCTACGTCTCTCCAGAGAATGGAGATTCAACGCTCTAAGTCTATCTTCATACGGGAGATTTCTTATACTGTAAATCATTTTAGTCATTCTTCTCCGTATGTTCTCCAACGAATCTATATCCATTCTGTAGTAAGGAGACCAAAACTGAGCTGCATAATCCAAATGAGGTCTCACTAGTGATGTATAGAGCTGTAAAATAACTTTTGGACTTCTGTTGCTTATACTTCTTGAAATAAATCCTAGTAATCTGTTAGCCTTATTGCGCACACTTAGGCACTGTTGTCTTGGCTTTAGATTTCTGCTTACCATGACTCCCAAGTCTTTTTCACATTCTGTATGATCAAGCTCTACTTCACCTAGTTTATAAATTCGAGGGATATTTTCATTACCAAGAACTAGCACCTTACACTTGTCCACATTGAACTTCATCTGCCACTTTTCACACCAAGACATTAATTTGTCCAAATCCTCCTGGAGTTCACTGGTATTCTCCTCAGAATGAATCATACGGCCTATTTTTGTGTCATCAGCAAATTTACTCATGTCACTTGCAATTCCTTCATCAAGGTCATTTATGTAAATTATGGACAACAATGGGCCTAAAACTGATCCTTGTGGAACGCCACTAGTGACTAATCCCCATTCAGATTTGACCCCATTAATGGAAACTCTCTGCTTTCTATTGGTAAGCCATGCCTCTATCCATGCTAGAACTTTACCTCCTATACCATGAGTTGCCACCTTTCTTAAGAGTCTCTTGTGAGGTACTCTATCGAAGGCCTTACTGAAATCCAAGTAAACTATATCATATTCTTTATCACTGTCTACTGCCTCAAATGTTTTATTGAAAAACGTCAGTAAATTTGTCAGGCAGGAACGACCTCTCGTGAAAACATGCTGAGATTCATTAATCAAATTATGTTCTATTACTTCCGTCATGTCATTCACATATACCAGAAACAGCATCGATCCTAGGACTGACCCCTGTGGAACCCCGCTCGTCAAAGGAGTCACTCTGATACCTCATCACGTACCATGACTGTCAGGTATTCTCTGATCCCTTGCAGTGCCTTTCCTGTTATGCGTGCCTGATCCTCTAGGTTTTACACTAATCTCTTGTTAGTTACCATTTTGTTCTATGCACATGTCGATTAGACGCTAGGCCTGTTGTATATGCGTGCGTGTGTGTGTGAGTTTGTATGTGTATGTGAGTGTTTACTCACCTAGTTGTGGTTGCAGGGGTCGAGTTATAGCTCCTGGCCCCGCCTCTTCACTGGCCGCTACTGCGTCACTCTCCCTGCGCTATGAGCTTTATCATACCTCTTCTTAAAGCTATGAATGGAACCTGCCTCCACTACATCGCTTCCCAAACTATTCCACTTCCCGACCACTCTGTGACTGAAGAAATACTTCTTAACATCCCTGTGATTCATCTGAGTCTTCAACTTCCATCTGTGTCCCCTTGTTGCTGTGTCCCATCTTTGGAACATTCTGTCTCTGCCCACCTTGTCAATTCCTCTCGGTATTTTATATGTCGTTATCATGTTTCCCCGATCTCTCCTGTCCTCCAGTGTCGTCAGGATTTCCCTTAATCTCTCCTCGTAGGACATACCCCCTCAGCGCCGGCCTGGGGTGGGAGAGCTTCTCACCGATCCACGATCAGTACTCACACTAAAATTTCTTATTCCGTATAAATTTTTGTAGAGCAGCTCTTAAAGCTACCAACAGGTGACTTCAAATAGATTATAATGTCATTTGAAAGGAATTCTACCAATAGTAGCCTTTTCTTGCAACCCATCTTTCAACTTTGTCTGTGGGATACCAACTATGTATGTTAATATTATGCCCCCTCCCCAGGATGCAGCCCACAACAGCCGGCTAACACCCAGGTACCCATTTTACTGATGGGTGAAAATAAACAACCGGTGTAAGGAAACACGTCCGATGTTTCCACCCCTTCGCCGGGAATCGAACCCGGACCCTCACCGTATGAAGCGAGAGCTTTTGTCACCAGGCCACGGGATTCATGTAATGAATCCAAATATCACATTGAAAAAATGCTTATTGGTTATAGGTTTAAAGATACGATGACATGTAATATTTGATTATTATAACGTACAATATGTGTCAGTATGTTTTAAACTCATTCAATTCTCATCCTTTCTGATCCTCATCCGATTTAATTCTCCTCATTAACTTCACATCATCTGTAAACAGGGACTCTTCTGTGTCTTTCACTTCCGGCATGTCATTCACATATACCAGAAACAGCAACGGTTCTAGGACTGACCCTTGTGGAACCCAGCTCGTCACAGGCGCCCACTCTAACACCATGACTCGTTGTCGCCTTCCTGTCACTTCTTTTCTGATCCATTGCAGTGCCTTTCCTGTTATACGTGCCTGATCTTCCAGCTTTTGCACAAATCTCTTGTGAGGAACTGTGTCGAAGTCCTTCTTGCAGTCCAGGAAAATGTAATCTACCTACCCCTCTCTCTTGTGTCTTACTTCTGCTACCTTGTCATAAAACTCCAGTGGGTTTGTGACACAGGATTTGCCTTCCATTAGTCCGTGCTGGTTGTCGTTTATAAGCTTGTTTCGTTCTAGGTGCTCCACCACTCTCCTCCTGATAATCTTCTCCATGACTTTGCATACTATACACGTCAGTGACACTGGTCTGTAGTTTAGTACCTTGTGTCTGTCTCCTTTCTTAATTAAAAATGGGAACTACATTTGCCGTCTTCCACATCTCAGGTAGTTGCCCAGTTTCAAGGGATGAATTGAAAATTGTGGTTAGTGCTCCCTCTCTAAGGACCCACGGAGAGATGTTGTCCGGTCCCACAGCCTTTGAGGTATCAAGGTCACTTAGCAGCTTCTTCACCTCCTTGGTTATGTATTTCATCCAACACTTGTTGGTATATCCCTTGTTGGTGTACTCCCCTGTTCTGACTTCCCGGAGTCCTTTCTGTCTCCACTCTAAATACTTCCTTAAATCTCAAGTTGAGCTCCTCACATAGTTCTTGGTCGTTTCTTGTGAGCTCCCCACCTTCTTTTCTCAGTCTGATTACCTGGTCTTTGACTGTTGTCTACCTCCTGATGTTGCTATACAACAGCTTCGGGTGAGACTTGACTTTTGATGCTATGTCGTTTTCGTACTGTCACTGGGCCTCCCTCCTTATTTGTGCATACTCGTTTCTGGCTCTTCGACTAATCTCTTCATTTTCCTGGCTCCATTGTCTTCTGTTCATTTTTCATTTGGTAGTGCATTTAGTTTTGCCTCCCTACACCTTTGGGTAAATCAATGGCTAGTTCTGGTCTTCCTATTATTTATGTTTCCCTTGGGAACAAACCTTTCCTCTGCCTCCTTGCATAGTGTTGTTACTTAGTATATCATTTTGTTTAAAGATTTTCCTACCAATTCTCTTTCCCACTGAACCTCCTGCAGGATGTTTCTCATACTTGTGTAGTCCGCCCTTTTGGAGTTTGGCTTTTTCCATCCTATTCCTGTTACCCGCTCCACTTGTAACTATTCTATATATTCAATGTTCAGAACCACGTGATCACTAGCTCCAAGGGGCCTTTCATAAGTGATGTCCTCAATGTCCGAGCTACTCAGGGTGAACACGAGCTCCCGTCTCGCTTGTTCAACTTCCCCTCTCTCTCTCAGGTAGTGTCTCTAACATGTTGATGCATGAGGTTTTCCAGTAGCACATCCATCATCTTGGCTCTCCATGTTTCAGAACCCGAATGTGGCTCCAGGTTTTCCCAATCAATCTCCTTGTGATTGAAATCTCCCATAACTAGTAACTTTGCTCTACCCATGTGAGCTCTTCTGGCCACCTCAGCTTGTGTGTCCACCATTGCTCTGTTGCTTTCTTCATATTCTTCTCTTTTTCTCCTGCAGTTCTAGGGAGAACGTTAGGTTTGGGGGAGTGGGAGACCTGGTGGGAAACTATGGGGGGTTGCTGTGGGGGTAGAGTTTGGGATGAGGGGGTGGGGGTAGAGGGTACAGTGTGTGGATTTTGGGTTAGATTGTTTGGTTGCATTGGGGTTGTCACGGTTGAGGTCCTTCTGTGGGTGTTTCTGAGCGAGGTTTTATTTGCTCTTTTTCCTGAGTCTGGGTTCTCTTGGTCATCTTTGTCTTTACCTCTTAAGAACATAAGAACATAAGAAAGAAGGAACACTGCAGCAGGCCTACTGGCCCATGCGAAGCAGGTCCAAGTCTCCAACGGCTTAAGCCAATGCCCCGACCCAGCCAGGTCAGGTTACATTCACTTAAGGAAGGAGCACTGCATCTGACCTAGTAGCACAAGCTAGTCAGGACCAACTCACACCCAACTGCACCCACTCATATAATTATCTAGCCGAACACCTGGTCAGCCGACCACCTGGTCAGGTTACTTCCACTTAAGTAACCTGGTAGTACAAGCTAGTCAGGTCCAAACTCACCCATCCACACCCACCCATGTATTTATTTACCCTATCTTTAAAACTACACGTCTTAGCATCTATGACGGTACTCGGGAGTTTGTTTCACTCATCCACAACTCTATTACTAAACCAGTGCTTTCCTATATCCTTCCTGAATCTGAACCTTTTCAACTTAAAACCATTGCTGCGAGTCCTGTCTTCGCTGGATATTTTCAGCACGCTATTTACATCCCCTTTATTTATTACTGTTTTCCATTTATACACCTCAATCATATCCCCCCTAATTCTACGCCTTTCTAGAGAGTGCAGATTCAGGGCCCTCAGTCTATCCTCATAGGGAAGATTTCTGATACATGGGATCAACTTTGTCATCCTCCTTTGTACGTTTCCAGTGCATTTATATCCATTCTGTAATACGGTGACCAGAACTGTTCAGCATAATCTAAATGAGGCCTAACCAAAGATATATAGAGTTGAAGAACAACCTGAGGACTTCTATTATTTATACTTCTTGATATGAAGCCATGGATTCTGTTAACTTTATTGCAAACACTTATGCACTGTTGTCTTGGCTTCAGATTACTACTAACCAGAACTCCTAAATCCTTCTCGCAATCACAAGTAATAAGATCTACATTATTCAGTTTATATGTGGCATGGTTATTGTCCTGCCCAACATTTAGAACTTTGCATTTGTTTACATTAAACTGCATCTGCCACTTCTCCGACCACTGCATCAGTCTATTCAAATCATCCTGGAGTGCTCTAATGTCCTCATTTGAATGAATTGGACGGCCTATTTTGGTGTCATCAGCAAATTTACTTATGTTTCTATTTATTCCATCATCTATGTCGTTTATGTAAATTGTAAACAACAGGGGGCCCAAAACTGACGCCTGTGGAACACCACTTGAGACGCGCCTCCATTCTGATTTCTCTCCATTCATGCAAACTCTCTGCCGCCTATTTCTCAACCATGCCTCTACCCAGGAAAAAAATTCTGCTAATATTCCGTGTGCCTTAAGTTTCCCCAGTAGCCTCTGATGTTTCTCCTTGTGTCTTTGTACCCTCACTTTTAATTTCTCCCTCTCTTCTTGTGTTCTCCTTTGTTCCCTACAGTCCCTCCGTCTGTAACTGATGTAGCAGTTCCTGATGTTATGTCTGTACTGCTCTTCGGTTCTTTAGGCTGTTTCCGATTTTTTAGTTCCTCTTCTAAGCTCTGTATCTTAGCTTCTGCTGCTATGGCTTGTACCTCCCATTTCCAGCTCTCTGCAGCTATCCTTTCCTCCATTTTCTTGCTAATCGCTTCTAGCTTCCTTCCCTACTTTTCCTCCCTTTTTGTGAGCTCTCCCACCAAATCTTTCCTCCCTGGTTCATCCATCAGTCCCCTGGTTCTCTGTTCTGCTCTTTGGCAACCCATATTTTTTTGGTCAACACAGAAAGGAAAACTTATGTGTTTTCATGTGGTCGTTTGTGATGAGTGTTCGTGAGTGAGCGCATGAGTGTGTGTGTACTCACCTAATTGTGGTTGCAGGGGTCGAGATTCAGCTCCTGGCCCCGCCTCTTCACTGATCACTATTGGGTCTTCTCTCTCCCTGCTCCATGAGCTTTATCATACCTCGTCTTAAAGTTATATATGATTCCTGCCTCCACTACATCACTTGCTAGACTATTCCACTTCCTGACAACTCTATGACTGAAGAAATACTTCCTAACATCCCTTTGACTCATCTGAGCCTTCAACTTCCAATTGTGACCCCTTGATTCTGTGTCTCCTCTCTGGAACATCCTGTCTCTGTCCACCTTGTCTATTCCACGCAGTATTTTGTATGCTGTTATCATGTCTCCCCTAACACTCCTGTCCTCCAGTGTCATAATGCGAATTTCCCGTAGCCTTTCTTCGTAGGACAATCCCCTTAGCTCTGAAACTAACCTTGTCGCAAACCTTTGCACTTTCTCTAATTTCTTGACGTGCTTGGCCAGGTGTGGGTTCCGAACTGGTGCTGCATCATTCAGTATGGGCCTGATGTACACGGTGTACAGTGTCTTGAACGATTCCTTTCTAAGGTATCGGAACGCTATCTCAGGTTTGCCATGCGCCCATATGCTGCAGCAGTTATCTGGTTGATGTGTGCTTCAGGAGACGTGCTCGGTATTATACTCATCCCAAGATCTTTCTCCTTGAGTGAGATTTGCAGTCTTTGGCCACCTAGTTTATACTCTGTCTGCGGTCGTCTTTGCCATTCCCTGATCTTCATAACTTTGCATTTGGCGGGGTTAAATTCGAGAACCCAGTTGCTGGACCAGGTGTCCAGCCTGTCCATGTCCCTTTGAAGTCCTGCCTGATCCTCAACTGATTTAATTCTCCTTATTAACTTCACATCATCTCCGAACAGGGACACTTCTGAGTCTATCCCTTCCATCATGTCATTCACATATACCAAGAACAGCCCTAGTCCTAGGACTGACCCTGTGGGACCCTGCTCGTCACAGGCGCCCACTGTGATACCTCATCACGTACTATGACTCGTTGTTGCCTCCCTGTCAAATATTCTCTGATCCATTGCAGTGCACTTCCTGTTATACACGCATGATCCTCTTGCTTCTGCACTAATCTCTTGTGAGTAACTATGTCGAAGGCCTTCTTGCAGTCCAAGAAAATGCAATCAACCCACCCCTCTCTCTCGTGTCTTACTTCTGTTACTTTGTCATAAAACTCCAGAAGGTTTGTGACACAGGATTTGCCTTCCTTGAATCCGTGCTGGTTGTCGTTTATAATCTTGTTCCATTTCAGGTGCTCCACCACTCTCCTGATAATCTTCTCCATAACTTTGAAATACTATACACGTCAGTGAAACTGGTTTATAATTTATTGCCTCTTTTCTGTCTCCTTTTTAAAATGGGAACTACATTTGCCGTCTGCCATACCTCATGTAGTTGCCCAGTTTCAAGGGATGTGTTGAAGATTGTGGATAGTGGCACACACAGCGTCTCTGCTACCTCTCTAAGGACCCACTGGGGGATGTTGTCTGGTCCCATCGCCTTTGAGGCATCAAGGTCACTTAGTAGCTTCTTCACCTCCTCCTCAGTTGTGGGTATATCATCCAACACTTGTTGGTATATCCTTTTTTGGTCTTCCCTTCTGTTCTGTCTATGCATGTGTGAGTGTACTCACCTAGTTGTACTCACCTAGTTGTGGTTGCAGGGGTCGAGTCATAGCTCCTGGCCTCGCCTCTTCACTGGCCGCTACTGGGTCACTCTCCCTGCGCCATGAGCTTTATCATACCTCTTCTTAAAGCTATGTATGGAACCTGCCTCCACTACATCGCTTCCCAAACTATTCCACTTCCCGACCACTCTGTGACTGAAGAAATACTTCCTAACATCCCTGTGATTCATCTGAGTCTTCACCTTCTAACTGTGTCCCCTTGTTGCTGTGTCCCATCTCTGGAACATTCTGTCTCTGTCCACCTTGTCAATTCCTCTCAGTATCTTATAGTATGTCGTTATCATGTCCCCCCTATCTCTCCTGTCCTCCAGTGTGTGTGTGTGTGTTAGTTACCATTTAGTCCTAGGCACATGTCGATTAGACATGTGTGTGCGTGTGTGTGTGTGGGTGTGTGTGTGTGTATGTGTGTGTGTGTGTGTGTGTATGTGTGTGTGTGTGTGTGTGTGTGTGTGTGGAGGTGCTTGTTGTAGGGAGGGGGAAGAGGGACAGAGAGTGAGAGGGGGAGACAGTGACAGAGGGACAGAGAGTGAGAGGGGGAGACAGTGACAGAGGGACAGAGAGTGAGAGGGGGAGACAGTGACAGAGGGACAGAGACTGAGAAGGGGAGACAGTGACAGAGGGACAGAGAGATGGGGGGAAGAATAGGTTACAGGGAGAGAAGGGAAAAAGAAGAGAGGGAAAGGCAAAGTGGGAGAAGAGGAGGGAGAGGAGGGGAGGAGGAAGAAGAAGAGAAGGAAAAGGAAGAGGAGATAGAGAGAGAGAGAGAAAGGGTGGGAGGGAGTTAGGGAGGGAGGGAGGGAGAGAGACTGTGAGTGTATGAGAGAGTGTGAGAGTGAGAGGGAGAAGGAGTGAGGGGGAGAATGTGTGGCAAAGGGTGGCTAGGGTGTAGGTGTGAGGGATCAGCATTTACAGTTTACTCACCTAATTGTGGCTGCAGGGGTCGAGTCACAGGTCATGGCCCAGCCTCTTCACTAGTCGCTACTAGGTCACTCTTCCTACTCCATGAGCTTCATAATACCTCTTCTTGAAGCAATGTATGGATACTGCCTGCACTACATCACTTCTTATACTATTCCACTTCCTGCCAACACTGTGACTGAAGAAATACTTCCTAACATCCCTGTGATTCATCTGAGTCTTCATCTTCCAACTGTGATCCTTTGTTGTTGTGTCCCATCTCTGGAACATCTTGTCTCTGTCCACCTTGTCGATTCCTCTCAGTAATTTATATGTCGTTATCATATCCCCCTATCTGTCCTGTCCTCCAGTGTCCTCATGTCGATTTCCCGTAGCCTTTCTTCGTAGGACAATCCCCTTAGCTCTGAAACTAACCTTGTCGCAAACCTTTGCACTTTCTCTAATTTCTTGACGTGCTTGGCCAGGTGTGGGTTCCGAACTGGTGCTGCATCATTCAGTATGGGCCTGATGTACACGGTGTACAGTGTCTTGAACGATTCCTTTCTAAGGTATCGGAACGCTATCTCAGGTTTGCCATGCGCCCATATGCTGCAGCAGTTATCTGGTTGATGTGTGCTTCAGGAGACGTGCTCGGTATTATACTCATCCCAAGATCTTTCTCCTTGAGTGAGATTTGCAGTCTTTGGCCACCTAGTTTATACTCTGTCTGCGGTCGTCTTTGCCATTCCCTGATCTTCATAACTTTGCATTTGGCGGGGTTAAATTCGAGAACCCAGTTGCTGGACCAGGTGTCCAGCCTGTCCATGTCCCTTTGAAGTCCTGCCTGATCCTCAACTGATTTAATTCTCCTTATTAACTTCACATCATCTCCGAACAGGGACACTTCTGAGTCTATCCCTTCCATCATGTCATTCACATATACCAAGAACAGCCCTAGTCCTAGGACTGACCCCTGTGGGACCCTGCTCGTCACAGGCGCCCACTGTGATACCTCATCACGTACTATGACTCGTTGTTGCCTCCCTGTCAAATATTCTCTGATCCATTGCAGTGCACTTCCTGTTATACACGCATGATCCTCTTGCTTCTGCACTAATCTCTTGTGAGTAACTATGTCGAAGGCCTTCTTGCAGTCCAAGAAAATGCAATCAACCCACCCCTCTCTCTCGTGTCTTACTTCTGTTACTTTGTCATAAAACTCCAGAAGGTTTGTGACACAGGATTTGCCTTCCTTGAATCCGTGCTGGTTGTCGTTTATAATCTTGTTCCATTTCAGGTGCTCCACCACTCTCCTGATAATCTTCTCCATAACTTTGAAATACTATACACGTCAGTGAAACTGGTTTATAATTTATTGCCTCTTTTCTGTCTCCCTTTTTAAAAATGGGAACTACATTTGCCGTCTGCCATACCTCATGTAGTTGCCCAGTTTCAAGGGATGTGTTGAAGATTGTGGATAGTGGCACACACAGCGTCTCTGCTACCTCTCTAAGGACCCACTGGGGGATGTTGTCTGGTCCCATCGCCTTTGAGGCATCAAGGTCACTTAGTAGCTTCTTCACCTCCTCCTCAGTTGTGGGTATATCATCCAACACTTGTTGGTATATCCTTTTTTGGTCTTCCCTTCTGTTCTGTCTATGCATGTGTGAGTGTACTCACCTAGTTGTACTCACCTAGTTGTGGTTGCAGGGGTCGAGTCATAGCTCCTGGCCTCGCCTCTTCACTGGCCGCTACTGGGTCACTCTCCCTGCGCCATGAGCTTTATCATACCTCTTCTTAAAGCTATGTATGGAACCTGCCTCCACTACATCGCTTCCCAAACTATTCCACTTCCCGACCACTCTGTGACTGAAGAAATACTTCCTAACATCCCTGTGATTCATCTGAGTCTTCACCTTCTAACTGTGTCCCCTTGTTGCTGTGTCCCATCTCTGGAACATTCTGTCTCTGTCCACCTTGTCAATTCCTCTCAGTATCTTATAGTATGTCGTTATCATGTCCCCCCTATCTCTCCTGTCCTCCAGTGTGTGTGTGTGTGTTAGTTACCATTTAGTCCTAGGCACATGTCGATTAGACATGTGTGTGCGTGTGTGTGTGTGGGTGTGTGTGTGTAGTTGTGTGTGTGTGTGTGTGTGTGTGTGTGTGTGTGTGTGTGTGTGTGTGTGGAGGTGTTTGTTGTAGGGAGGGGGAAGAGGGACAGAGAGTGAGAGGGGGAGACAGTGACAGAGGGACAGAGAGTGAGAGGGGGAGACAGTGACAGAGGGACAGAGAGTGAGAGGGGGAGACAGTGACAGAGGGACAGAGACTGAGAAGGGGAGACAGTGACAGAGGGACAGAGAGATGGGGGGAAGAATAGGTTACAGGGAGAGAAGGGAAAAGAAGAGAGGGAAAGGCAAAGTGGGAGAAGAGGAGGGAGAGGAGGGGAGGAGGAAGAAGAAGAGAAGGAAAAGGAAGAGGAGATAGAGAGAGAGAGAGAAAGGGTGGGAGGGAGTTAGGGAGGGAGGGAGGGAGAGAGACTGTGAGTGTATGAGAGAGTGTGAGAGTGAGAGGGAGAAGGAGTGAGGGGGAGAATGTGTGGCAAAGGGTGGCTAGGGTGTAGGTGTGAGGGATCAGCATTTACAGTTTACTCACCTAATTGTGGCTGCAGGGGTCGAGTCACAGGTCATGGCCCAGCCTCTTCACTAGTCGCTACTAGGTCACTCTTCCTACTCCATGAGCTTCATAATACCTCTTCTTGAAGCAATGTATGGATACTGCCTGCACTACATCACTTCTTATACTATTCCACTTCCTGCCAACACTGTGACTGAAGAAATACTTCCTAACATCCCTGTGATTCATCTGAGTCTTCATCTTCCAACTGTGCTCCTTTGTTGTTGTGTCCCATCTCTGGAACATCTTGTCTCTGTCCACCTTGTCGATTCCTCTCAGTAATTTATATGTCGTTATCATATCCCCCTATCTGTCCTGTCCTCCAGTGTCCTCATGTCGATTTCCCTTAACCTCTCCTCGTAGGACATACCCCTTAGCTCTGGGACTAGTCTTGTTGCAAACCTTTGCGCTTTCTCTAGTTTCCTTACAAGCTTGGCTAGGTGTGAGTTCCAAACTGGTGCAGCATACTCCAATATAGGCCTAATGTACACGGTGCACAGGGTCCTGAACGGTTCCTTATTGAGATGTCGGAATCCTGTTCTTAAGTTTGCTAGGCGCTCATATGCTGCTGCAGTTATTTGGTTGATGTGCGCCCCAGGACATGTGCCCGGTGTTATACTCATCCCGAGATCCTTTTCCTCGAGTGAGGTTTAGTCTCTGGCCCTCTGGACTGTACTCCGTCTACGGTCTTCCTTGCTCTTCCCCAATCTTCATGACTTTGAACTTGGTGGGGTTGAACTGCAGGAGCCAGTTTCTGGACAAGGCCTGCAGCCTATGCAGATTCCTTTGTAGTTCTGCCTGGTCCTCATTCGATTGAATTCTTCTCATCAACTTCACATCATCTGCAAACAGGGACACTTCTCAGTCTATTCCTTCTGTCATGTCATTCACAAAAACAACAAACTGCAGTGGTCCTAGGACTGACCCCTGTGGAACACCACTCATCACAAGCGCCCACTTTGACACCTCGCCACATACCAAGACTCGCTGTTGTCTTCCTGACAAGTATTCCCTGATCCACTGCAGTGCCTTCCCTGTTATCCCTGCCTGGTCCTCCAGCTTTTGCACTGTCTTGTGTGGAACTGTGTCAAACGCCTTCTTACAAGAAAATGCAATCTGCCCACACCTCTCTCTCTTGTCTTACTGCCTTCACTCTGTCATAGAACTCCAGTAGGGTTGTGACGCATTATTTCCCATCCCTGAAACCATCCTGGCCGTCGTTGATAAGCTCATTCATTTCTAGGTGCTCCACCACTCTTCTCCTGATAATCTTCTCCATGACCTTGCATATTGTACATGTCAGTGACACTGGTCTGTAGTTTAATGCTTCGTGTCTATCTATTTTTTTTGAAACTGGGACTACATTTGCTGTCTTCCATACTTCAGGTAGTCGCCCTGTTTCGATAGATGTGTTGAAGATTGTTGTTAGTAGTACACAATGCTCAGCATATTAGGGGCTTTTGGCATGTACACCTCATTTATACCTAACTATGTAGTTCAACATTGGATCATGTCTAAATAAATTATTATTATTATTATTATTTTTATTATTATTATTATTATTATTATTATTATTATTATTATTATTATTATTATTATTATTATTATTATTATTATTATTATTATTATAGCGCCTCTGCTCCATCTCTCAGGACCCATGGAGAGATGTTATCCGGCCCCATCGCCTTTGAGGTATCTAGTTCGTTTAACAGCCTCTTCATTTCCCCCTCGGTTGCATGTATAGTGTCCAACACTTGACAGTGCACCCCACCTCTCCGTCTTTCTGGAGTCCCTTCTTTCTCCACTGTGAACACTTCTTTGAATCTTATGTTGAGTTCCTCACATACTTCGTGGTCATTTTTTGTGACCTTCCTTCTTTCTTTCCTCAACCTGATCACCTGGTCCTTGACTGTTGCTCTCCTCCTGATGTGGCTGTACAACAACTTTGGGTCCGATTTGGCTTTCGCTGCTATGTCATTTTCATATTGTCTTTGGGCCTCCCTTCTTACCTGTGCATATTCATTTCTGGCTCTACGACTGCTCTCCTTATTCTCCTGAGTCCTT
>WNWK01023725.1:0-30690 GCA_009830355.1 Cherax destructor | reverse complement strand
GCAGTACAAAGTAATCTCTTTGCTTTCGTAAAGGCATCTTGACATTCTGGGGTCCAAATAAAGGGAACTTCGTGACTGGTAAGTGAGGTTAGAGGTGCAACAATATCTGCAAAATTTTTACAGAATCTTCTATAAAACCCTACCATCCCTAGAAAACGTTGAAGGGATTTCCGGTCAGGGGGAACTGGATAATTTTTAATGGCCAGAATTTTTGCAAATTTAGGGGCCACTTTGCCACTACCTACTGCATGGCCCAGAAAATTAATAGTAGATTGGCCAAAGGATGACTTTGATAAATTAACAGTTAAATGAAAACTCTGGAAGGTCTCAAAGAGAGCCTTAAGCCTAAACACATGTTGGTCCCAAGAGTCCGACACAACAACTATATCATCTAGGTAAGCGGCCGTGCCTTCAAGTCCTTTAATAGCCTGATGGATAAGTCTTTGGAATGATGCAGGAGAGTTTTTCATTCCGAAGGGGGTCACTGTATACTGATAATGACCTCCTGGAATTACGAAGGCAGAGATTTCCTTCGCCTTATCTGTTAAAGGTACTTGATAGTAACCTTTAAGGAGGTCCAATTTGGATACAAAAGTAGCCTTACCCACAAAGTCGATTACATCATCCAGACGTAGCAGAGGATAGGCATCTGCAATTGTGACCTCATTCACCTTACGGTAATCGTTGCACATTCGGAACCCTCCATCAGCTTTGTTAACAAAGATGCCCACGGACTAGATGACTCCTCCACTAACCCATGCTCTAACAGAAATTCTACCTCCTGTTGAAGTAGCCTCTGTTTTTCAGGATTAGCTCTGTAAGGGGAGAGTTTAATAGGTTTAGAGTTTCCAACATCTACATCATGATATCCTAATGTACATTTTTCGGCACATCCGAAAAAATATCAGGATAAGACTGTAGGAGCGCAGTTAAATTAGTTACTTGAGACTTAGTCAAACCCAACATTAAAGGTTTAGGGTCCTTGAGGAGGACCGAATTTGGAAGCTTTACATTAATCTCAGAGTGCAAAGAGTCAGGGTCATCAGAGGCAGAGGACAGAGTCATTACTGGAACTTTATCTGGTGTATTAAAGGCTTTAATTTGATTAATGTGGTAAGTTTTGCTTTTTGAGGTCTTGTCAAGGGGAGATACCACATAATTTACATCAGATAATTTACTTACGATTTGCATTGGTCCCGTAAATCTAGCTTTCAAGGTGTGGCCAGGTATAGGCTCCTGTACCAACACCTTATCTCCTGGATGGAAGGAGCGAAATTTTGAGTTTCTGTCATACCTCTGTTTCATCGTATTCTGAGCTGCCTTCAAGTTAGCCTTAGCCAACTGACGTGCTACCTGCAACCTTGAAGAAGGGTTGTAGCTGGTTGTGGAGGCGTCTTCTCCCATCCATCCTTCTTTGAGCACACGTAGAGGACCTCGTACATTGTGCCCAAATATCAGCTCAAAAGGACTGTGCCCTGTAGACTCTTGCACCGTTTCTCTCATTGCGAATAGCAACAGAGGAAGTGATTCATCCCAGTCTGTAGGAAAATGCATGCAGAATGTTCTCATCATTGTTTTTAACTTCTGATGGAATCTTTCCAAGGCGCCTTGGGACTGAGGATGATAGGCAGTGGATAGGTTATGAACTATTCCTAGCCTAGTTAATGCTTCCCTAAATGCTTTGGCAGTGAAGTTAGTACCTTGATCACTTTGAATAGTTTTAGGAATTCCAAAGCAAGAGATAAACTTAGTTAAAGCTTTAAGGATTGCTTTAGTGTTAATACTGCGCATAGGAACTGCCTCTGGATATCTAGTTACTCTATCCATGATTGTGAATAAGTATTGATTTCCAGACTTAGCTTTAGGTAGTGAACCTACACAATCTATTATTAATTCTGAAAAAGGGTCTCCATTAACAGGAATGGGATGGAGAGGTGCAGGTTTAATGGGGTGTCCAGGTTTCCCTACCTGCTGACATTCTGGACAACAGCGAATATGATTCTTTACATCTTGCCTTAACTTTGGCCAAAAGAATTCTTTTGTTATTCGGTATTGAGTTTTGGTAATTCCCAAATGGCCTCCTAAAGAAGAATTATGGGCTATATTTAGTATCTGAGACCTAAACTTTCTGGGAACCACTAATTTATCTGTTTGCTGTTTTCCCTCCACCTCCTTACCAGTTTCAGTGCAGACTAAGTAATTATTTTTTAAGAGATATTTGACCGGGTGACCCGAAGTGGATTTACCCATAGCTGCCTCAAAAGCAGAGTTTAGTGAGGAGTCTTTCCGTTGTTCCTCCCGAAAGGACAGTCCCTCAGGCATGGAAACAGAGACATCTGGCAATCCTGCAACCCTGGAATAGGAAGGCTTGATCTAGGGCTGTTCACTAAATTTACGAGGCTCTGGCCAGTTTTCCTCGCAAAACAAATTGGTTAGTCCGAGATCAGAGTCGTCCAAGGACGAGTTAGCATTCTCATCAGACATCACTTTGGATTGTGCCCGAGTTATGGCCAACATCGGGGAAGACTTAATCATTATGGGTTCTATACATTTAGTAGACTCAATGTTATTACCCAGTAATAGCATTGCATCCTTCATAGGAAATCCCTCTGAGACACCAACAGTCAAATACCCAGTGTAGTATTTACTCTGCACATAGATTTGATGTAAAGGGACAGAAAATACTGCTCCTCCAAAAGCTTCTAACAGAACTGAGGATTGCAAAGAGGTTTGTTCAGAAAGGGGAAGTACTCCCTCTCTTATAAGTGAGCAATATGCTCCAGTATCCCTAAAGGTTCTAACTTCCTTTTTCTCTGAATGTTCCTGAAGGGATATTTTGCAAGTGCTATAATAGGGGGCCATCCCCTTCTCTACTTCTTCCTGGGACATATTATTAGGGATATTAGAAATTTTACCAAAGGGTTGGGGTTTACTTGGACAATTGGGCCTGATGTGGCCAGGCTTGCCACAGTTGTAACATACCATCTCAGCTTTAACTTTGGCACCTCGTTGATTTTGTGGCTTACGCCACTCTGGATACTGCCACTTCGAATCACCATGTTGAGTAGTTTGATGTCGCTCACCCGTTTGACCAGGAGAGAAGTAACGCTGCTCAATAGGTGATTTAGTTGACTGCTGACGAGATTCACCTTCATCTTGACCTTTAGTTCTCCACTCAGGAACTTTTCTGTGACAATCTCTGCTCATACCTGGCTGTTGAGGAAAGAGATAAGACCGCTCGGACAAGGAGCGGTTAGTTTCAAAAGTATCAGCCAACCTGGCTGCTTCCAATGCCGTAGGCAAGGAATGATCTTGCAGAAAGACTCGAACCTCTGGACTAATAGACTCCAGCAGGTTGTCCACCAAGTTGAGCTGCTTCAAATTTTCAAAATCAACGACACCACTTGCCTTGTACCACTTTGTAAAAGCCCTGGTCTGCTGTCTTACGAAGTCAACAGCAGATTGACCCAACTGCCTTCTGCCGAGTTTGAATTCTTTCCTATACTTGGCAGGAATACATTGATAAGCCCCAAGAACAGTGGTTTTCACAATGCGATAGTTTCCAAAGTCATCATTTCCCAGGCTAGAAGTAAATTCTTGTGCCTTACCAAACAACGCAGTATGCACCAGTGACGCCCAATGAACCTCAGGCCACCCTAAAGCTCGAGCCTGGTTTTCAAATGCTTCGAAAAACTGTTCAGGCTCTGCTTCAACAAAACGCGGAACAAACTGTACTGCCCTTTGCAAATTGAAGTCATCTACAGTCTGATGGAATTGCCTCCTCTCCTTCTCTCTATCAAACTCCTCCTTAGCAAATGCACGCTGTTCTCTAGTTTGTTCAAGAGTGAGTCTGGCTAGTTCAAGCGCCAGTGAACCACTCACCTGCCGATAACCCCACACCTGTGACTTGCTGGTTTTGCTCAGGAGTTTTGTCTCCCATTTTGTAGAAACCTTAATGGTGACCTACGGTTAATAGCTCCTGTAGAGGGAGAAACACGAGACTGATCTGCCATAGTTTCAGTTTGTAGTTTACTCCTTATAATATCACGCAGCTGAGCAGCAGTAAGGGTACGCTGGTATTCAACACCAATAGAACGAGCGATACACCAACAACGCTGTAGAGAGAGTTTGGGCAACTTTAGTAGAGTTAACTCAGACACTAACCGTCTGACTCGAATAGGTGGCATTAACCCCCAACTTAACACGCTGTAGCGCTATGCACTGTACGAATTGCAGTATACTCATACGATAGCAGAGCTGACACGCAATAGCAAAGCCAATATGCACACACAATAGCAAGGCTGACACACAATAACAAACTAAATTGCAGAATACTCACAATAGCAGGCTGACCATAGCGAAGCGAATGCAAAGATGACACACAAAATTCGTGAAGCGTTGGCAAAGCGTAAGCAATGCCAGATAGCAAGCTATCTAGATACAAGACTAGCTCCTGCGCGAACTTCAACTCTAGGCTCAACTCCTGCTCTAAGTCTCCAAATTCAGCTCCCGGACAGGCTACCCATATTACAACCTCAGGTTCAATGGCCTGTTAACCTGAGTGTAAAAGGGAGCTTGGAGCAAAGAAACACAGTAGAAAATGCTTTGAATTTGTATTTCCTTCAAGTAGTTATGAATATATAAGACTTTTGTCTTTTCCTTCACCAAGCAAATAACAAAGGGCTGTGTACACATATGTACACTATATACAAAGGAGTAGTGTTTAGTGCACGCCACAGTTGTCTAGGCTAAGCAGCAGCCAAAAGACAGACAACTTTCCACAACCAGCTCTATGCAGGAATTCCAATGACAAACCGCGAGTGGTATCCACGTCACCTTTGTCATTGTTAAACTCGCATTTTAATTGGCTGAACCGAGTAGTTGATTTGATGATGGGGCCCCATCGCCAAACCCTTAACGATGGTTCGCTGGTTGGAGGGGAGCCTATGTGGGTGTGTTTAACATGCTCTGAATAAAGGTTACATACTCTTTGCATGCAACACAATGCTTATTATAGAGGTATTGGGTCTTTTTAAGAAAATTATTAATACATAAGTCAGTATCTGTGAAGTTGTCTATTTCTGTTTGCCAGTCAGTGTTTGTCATAGCTGTTATGAAGTTATTTATAGCTGTCTCATTATGTAGTCTAAAGGTAACATTAGTAGTCTCTAGTGGTAATTTTCCGAGGTTGGTTATGAGAAAGGTTGGGTAGTGGTCTGTGGTATTGTCTGTGATTATGCTTGATTTTAATGGGGATATGGTGTTAGTCCAGATATGGTCTAATAGAGAGGCACAGGTCTCAGAGATTCTTGTAGGCTTTGTTACTGTCGGGAGCAGCAAGCAGTTGCTCATAGTGTTTGTGAATTCAGTTACTTGTGGGTCCTGATATTGTAGGAGGTTTATATTGAAGTCTCCTGTGAGGATTAAGTGGTCTTTGTTCATGTGTGCATCAGTAATCATACTTCCTAATTTTTCACTAAATTGCTGAATATTTGACTGTGGTAATATATAGATGTTTATAACTGTGAGAGGTTTTTGTAGGTATTTGGTTTTAAACTTAGCTATTATATATTCTCCATGTTCATCTCTTGTGCATGTGTTGTTGATACATGCAAGCTGGTCTGAGTATAACATAGCTGTGCCACCCCCTTGTTGGTCTGGCCTACAATTGTGTATGGCTGTGTAACCAGGAATGGCATAGATATCTGTAGTATGAGGCTTTAGCCAGCTTTCAGTGAGAGCAATGATGGACATACTGGCCTGTAGTGAGTTTAATAATGCAGTGAGGTCATCAAAATGTTTGCTTAAAGATCTGACATTGTAGTTAAAGATAGTTATGTTATTGTTGGCTCTGAGTAGTGTTTTAGCCTGTTCTGCTGTGTAGTAATATCAGGTTGATATCAGGATCAATGTTTGGAATCATAAGATTTAGTGTGATTCTATAATTAAACTTAAAAATAGAACAATGCAAGTAGACTTAAGAATAGGACAGTGCAAAAGGAGTTCTTGTCACGTGAGTTAGTACGTTGGATATGTTTACAAAAATGAATAAATGAGCTAAGGTAGTCAATTTACAGCTAAAAAGAATCTAAAACTATAGCACCTGAGTTAGTTAATTAATTAAACAAATGTTTATATATGAGTGTGATTCTAAAAAGACTTAAGAACAATGAATAATGCTAAACTTAAAGATATGATATCTGATGAATTGATTTTACTAGCTATTGGATTAACACACTTTTGAACAAAAGTCACAGAGATTTAGGATATATCTTTACAATGTAATTGATTTACTATTTAACTAGCTAATAGAACTGGTTGGAAAATTACTATGATTAATATTAAGTTATAATGGAACAAATATTAAGATTCAGTATTGCACTAGTTGTGATTATAGAATTTATTAAAGGCAATATAAAGAAAATTAAAGTAAACTATTATAGGAGAAAAAAGTGCTAAAGTGTACAAAAGTAAAATTTATTAATAGTAAAAAAATAGCTTGAAATAAAATTTTAGGCAGTTAACCCTTTACCGGGCAGGACCGTGTAGAGACGGTCCTAAACACGTGTTTTTTGCACGTGTCATCCTACTCCCCCAGCGCATCTAGGTTCCCGTTCTCTGTTTCTGACCAATCACAAGCCTTCTGTGAGTCGCTCCAGCTAAGTGAGACCGGCATCTGCTCGCTTCCCATTGGTTGAGAGACCAAAATGTAAACACTTCTCGCTTGGCGTCACCCAGAGCCAGATTTTTGCTCTTCTTCCACTCATATACACTGTGATTATACTCTCTACAATGTCGGTAAGTACTTATTGTTGTGTCCAGTGTGTAAATGAATAGTTTAGGCATATTTTGAGATATATATCAGGAGTTAGATATGCATAATATGAGTGTACCATGCAATTGAAAAAAGTGCAACAAAAGAGGACCGTGTACAGACGGTCCCGCCCGTCAGGGCCACATTTCAAATTTCAGTAAATAAATATTTATATAAAAATTTCTAGTGCATATATGAATTCTGTAGTGGTCTGGGTGTGTACAGAACATTCTTATTGTCATTCCAGATCAATGAGAAATTGTTCTATTGTGAACCCTTCCAACAGAAGTTCAAATATCTCTGAATTTTGGTGGAAAGTGACTCAGATCCAGAACCAGATGACCTGTTGCCATCTCCAGTGCAGTACCAACGTGCAGAAAGGCCTGATGACAGTGTGAGGTTTGACCAAAATGATAGGTTTGATAAAATGCTAGGTCACTGGCCAGTGCAAGGCAGAATATTTACATGCAATTATTGCAGCAAAACAAAAATCATGTCACATCCTCATTTTTGTGTGCCGTATGCAAGGTAAATCTATGCATCAAGAAGGAAAGAAATTGCTTCATAGCCTTTCATTGTAGCAATTAGTGATCAAGAATGATTGTTTTTCTCAGGAAATTCAGGAATATGGGACTTGAAAGTTTTATCCCTTTGCAATGTGTCCATGTTGCTCTTTGGTTCACTTTTATATTTTTTTATACCTACAAAATGTTTGGAAACAAGTTCCATTTGTGTTTTTGATATTGTATATTAGTATAATAAAAAAGAAAAATACTTATTTGGTGTTTTATTAACAATTGCAAATTTGCAACATTCAGAATTTGACACCCTTTAACGGTCAGGACCGTCTGTAGACGGTCCTTGAATATTGGCAATTGCGTGAAAAGTTTTTTTTAGAATTTCAATTATATGGGCTCATTATCCTTACATTGAGTTACTCTATCCACTCATATGAAACACATTTCGAAATTATCATTTTCCAGGGAGTGCCCGGTAAAGGGTTAAGGTGATCAATAATATATAGAAATGAGGTTGGAGAAAAGGATAAAAGGTAAATACAATTTTTAGCAATTAAGGTGATCAAAAGTAATTATAAATTCTAAGCAATTAAGCTGATAAAAATATATAGGAATGTGGGTTGAAAAATGGGCACAAGTAAAAACTGTATGTATTTAAAAATAAAAATAAAACTATTTGTCAAAAATATTCATCAAAAGATAGACAAATACTTAATGAGGTAGATGGGCAAAACATACACTACACTATACGTAGGGGTTTGGTTTTGCACATTGTGTTTATACAGTCTCTGTAATATTTGCATCCCTAAGGAATCTTGATAGTTCATTCTCATTTGTGATAGTATACAACTGACCTACACTTGTTTTCTTCACTAGAATTTTTCCATCCAGGGTGAAACATTGGTTGATTTTATCAATATTCTCTCGCTTAAGTTTTCTGATTCTATACCAGAGGTTCGGACGTTTTTTGGTCAGACATTCATTTATGTAAACCTATTTCCAGGCTATAATAGATGATTTAATTAGATCTGTTTTCCTGTCATGTGTGGTGAATCTAATCATAACACTTTTTCTACCATGGGAGCCTAGTAATCGTGCTTCTTTTATATCTGTCACTGGTACATTAACGTTTATTTGATCTTTGATGATCTGTATAGTAATGTCTTTACTGTTTTCATGGGTCATATCACTGGGAAAGAATGGACTGTTCACTATTACTGCGTCTGACAACTTATCTTGCTCGGTTTTTTCCTCTTGTAGTGCAAGGTAGTCATTAAACTGGTTATCCATGTTGTTCTTCCACTCCTTCACTGCTTCCTCAACCTTTGTGTTTATAGATGTTATCTGTTCAGAGTGGCTACGACAAGGTTCTGGATGCTCTAGAAGACAAACAGAATGCAGATGTTATATACACAGACTTTGCAAAAGCCTTTGACAAGTGTGACCATGGTGTAATCGTACACAAAATGCATGATAAAGGAATAACAGGAAAAGTTGGTAGATGGATCTATAATTTCCTAACAAATAGAACACAAAGAGTAGTAGTCAACAGAGTAAAGTCTGAGGTGGCTACAGTGAAAAGCTCTGTTCCACAAGGCACAATACTCACTCCCATCCTGTTCCTCATCCTCATATCGGACATAGACAGGGATATAAGCCACAGTGTCGTGTCTTCCTTTGCAGATGACATCCGAATCTGTATGACAGTGTCCACCATTGAAGACACTGCAAGACTCCAAGCAGACATAAACCAAATCTTTAAATGGGCTGCAGAAAACAATATGAAGTTCAATGATGAGAAATTTCAATTACTCAGATATGGAAAACGTGAAGAAATTAAAATCTCATCGGAGTACAAAACAAATTCCAACCACACAATAGAGCAAAAAACTAATGTCAGAGACCTGGGAGTGATCATGTCAGAGGATCTCACCTTCAAGGACCATAACACCGTAGCAATCGCATCTGCTAGAAAAATGACAGGATGGATAATGAGAACCTTCAAAACCAGGGATACCAAGCCCATGTTGACACTTTTCAGGTCGCTTGTTCTATCTAGGCTGGAATATTGCTGCACACTAACTGCACCTTTCAAGGCAGGTGAAATTGCTGACCTAGAAAATGTGCAGAGAACCTTCACGGCACACATAACTGCGATAAACCACCTCAATTACTGGGATTAGTACCAAACTTGCACCCGGGAGTCACTCCCTACGAAAGCAAAAGACTCGGCAGGCGATGTAACATCCCCCCAATGAAAAGCAGGGGTGCCACTAGCACGTTAAGAGACAACACAATAAGTGTCAGGGGCCCAAGACTGTTAAACTGCCTCCCAGCATACATCAGGGGGATTACCAACAAACCCCTGGCTGTCTTCAAGCAGGTACTGGACAGGCATCTAAAGTCGGTACCTGACCAGCCAGGCTGTGGTTCGTACGTTGGACTGCGTGCGGCCAGCAGTAACAGCCTGGTTGATCAGGCTCTGATCTAACATGAGGCCTGGTCACAGACCGGGCCGCAGGGGCGTTGACCCCTGGAACTCTCTCCAGGTATACTCCAGGTACTAGTCTATAAGCTATTAGCTTTAGTCTGCCCATAATGCCATGGCATGATAGTGGCTCTCTCTGCACTGCAATTCATAATTGTAATTACAAAATCTTGATGTAAACTTGCAATGAAATAAAATATTATTATTATTATTATGTACAGACAGGGTTTCTTTGGTATTCACAGGTAATGAATTCCAAATTTTTGGGCCTTTTATGTGCATTGAGTTTTTACATAGTGTGAGATGGACCCGGGGGACATCAAAGAGTGATCTGTGTCTTGTGTTATGGTCATGTGTCCTGTTAAAATTGTTAAGGAAAAGTTTGAGTAGAGGGTTTATATTTGAGTTTAGTGTTCCATGAATGTAGTAGGCACAATAATAAGTATGGATGTCTTGCACGGTGAGTATGCTTAGACTTTTGAAAATTGGTGTGGAAAATATGGGTATTTTCCCGAAAGTTATACTGGATAAACTTTCCAATGTGAATAGATATCCTTAATATGTTGCTGTTGGTTCACACTATACTTGGGATTGGAAGAAGGAACCAAGAGAAGCGCCTTAGTGCATGCGTGGAGAGACACATAGCTTGGGTCAGGTCGCGTGGATGCGTGGGGTGAGTCAGTCACGTGGGTGCATGGGGTGAGTCAGTCGCGTGGGGTGACCCAAATGGGTGAGATCAGGAACATGGCATTTACGACGTCCAAAACGTGATTAGTGGCATCACTTCACAACAGGAAGTGTCGTAACTGTTCTCCGTGTATAATGTGGGACATTAAGTCCAGGAAACCACTATAATAGGGTGATGAATTTGTTAATTGGGGAGCGACGCGATGTGACCATGATGAGGGTGTGGTGGGGGAAATACCCGTCGGTTCAATCAACATTCATTGGCCTCGGATCTTAATGGATCAACTTCTAACGTGTGTAAATTAGTGGGACATTAAGTCGCCTTGTGAACTGTGGAGAAATTAGTGATAATCACCTTAAATTGGGGGAATGAGTGAAGTGATACGAGTCGCCATTCTCAGAGTGAACAAGTGAACACATGACAACCTCATGGCCCAGTCCCAAGGGCCACGGAGGTTTTACGGAGTCACGGCTTCTAAATCGGGACAAACCAACTAATACCATTGTCCTGCTGAAGAATAACTACATCGGCTTAGCAGGACATCGAGATCAGAGGAGGAAATAAGACAAGGAATACTGCCTCCTCATATATCAACCCCATAGCTGGCCAGTTAGGTGTTATAATAGGACAGGTACTGTGGGTGCTTCAATGATCTCCAGTGACCACCAATGAATATGGGTAAGTGGTGGTCTTATGTTGACACGTGTAACCCCTTCCTCCCTTTCCTATCAGTCCAATTTACACATACAGTCCACAACTAATCGTAACACCGTAACTATTGGTGTTATCTAATTGTAATTTATAATACTGGTCTAGGATAGATGTGTCAGAGTGCATGTGTTATTGAGGGAGCCGATTGCTGCGACCAGGAGCAGCTTAAGTTTTCCCACACGCCTCCACAGGGGTAACTGCTGTAAATAATATGTAGTTGTCACCTCCTGCTGAGATTATTTGTATGATTGAGTTGATGAAGCTCATAAAGGTAACTCATAATTCCCCACAATTGGTGGAGTATGCTGTCTGGAGTGGGAATTTGTTATCATTCTGACTGCTGCCTTTTGCTGGGTTATTAATGGTCTGAGATCATTTATTGTTGTTAAGCCCCATGCACAGATTCCATTGGTGAGATAGGGGTAAATGAGTGAGTGATACAGGGCAAGGAGAGCTGGTTGCGGAACATAGTACCGTATCTTCGATAGTATGCCTACAGTCTTGGAGATTTTCTTGGAAATTTGTTGTATATGTGCCTGAAATTTGAGACTATTATCAAGGTGGATTCCTAAGAATTTTCTTTCTGTGAGTTTTGTGACAAGTGATCCATTTATTATTATGTTAAGTGGAAAATTTGTAGCTCTGTTCCCAAACTGAATAAAATAGTTTTGTCAATATTGAGAGTAAGTTTGTTAGTCATCATCCAGGTAGATATTTTCTGTAATTCAGCATTTACAGTGTTGGCTAGTATGACTGGGCTTGGGTGTGAGAAGACGTATGTAGTGTCATCTGCAAATAGTATGGGTTTGAGTAGTTGAGATGCATTTTGTAGGTCGTTTATGTAAATGAGAAAGAGGAGTGGGCCAAGGACACTTCCCTGTGGGACACCAACTGTAATTGTTTGTGTGGAAAAGCTAGCTCCATTTGTGTACACATATTGGCTTCTGTTGCTAAGGTATGACTTTAGGTAGTTGAGGGAGTGCCCTCTTATACCATAGTGTGATAATTTTATGTGCAACAAATCATGGTCAACTGTATCAAAAGCTTTACATAAATCAATGAAGATTCCCAGTGGGACTTCTTTTTTCTCAAGAGTGATGTACTGTATATTAATTCTAGCATGTGTATAATAGCATCATTCGTGTTTTTATTAGGCCTGAATCCAAACTGACAGGGGTTAAGTATGTTGTGGGAGATGAGGTAGGAATAGATCTGCCTATGAAGTAATTTTTCAAAGATTTTAGAGAGAACGGGTAAGTTAGATATTGGTCTATAGTTATTCAGGTCTGCTTGATCTCCTCCTTTATGTATCAGGGTAAACCTAGCTATTTTGAGAATTGATGGGAAGGTGGAGGATTCGATGGATTTGTTAAAGAGTTTTGCAATAATTGGTGACAGTACTTGTGAAGCTTTTTTGTTTATAAAAGGTGGTAAGTTATTTAAATCTCTTGCCTTGTTTTTTAGTGAGTTCATGATAAATGAGACTTCTGTTGGGTTGGTCGGAACTAGGAATAGTGTATTCGGGTAGGTGCCTGATGATGATGTGCCTGGCAGTATATGTTGTAGCATTTTCTTTCATGGAGTGACGAATGACACATTTTGGGGTGAAATAAGTTACAGGAAGGGGAGTCGCACCCTCCTGTTGTCATGTGGGTGCTGCATTTTTTGGGATGGTCAAAGGTGCATGTCCCACCTGTTTTACCAGATACACCATGCCTGCAGACACCCAAGACATAGAATTTGCATAGATTGGAATTTTGTTTGCTAGGATTTTTTGTAGCTGCATTCCCTGCTGATAAGATTTCAGCTTGGCTGAATAGTAGGCAACTGGATGTAGGACTCCCTCACCAGAGGCTTGAAGTAACACTGCACCACTCCAGCCTCACAGCCATAACCTCTAAGAAAAAAGGCTTGGCATAATCTGGAGATAATATGGGAACAGCTCATAACAGGCGCTTAATTTTAAGAAATTCATCTTGGCAATTACATACCCAGGTGTGAAAAACACATCAACAAACACTAGGACATATTGATTAGAAAACTTTTCGGTCCTGAGACCTTGATCAAGGTCACAGGACCGAAACGTTTTCTAGTACGTGTCCTAGTGTTTGCTTACGTGTTTTTCTAAACTAACTTGTTGGTATTTATTATCAAGGTTTATACCATAACCAGGTGTACTTTATTACTGGTAAGAGAGGTTAGGGGGCCACAGTATCAGATAAATTTTTACAAAACATCCTAAAACATCCTATCATTTCCAGAAATTGTTAAAGGTTTTTTTTTTATCTTGTGAAATTGGATAATTCTGAGTGGCTAAAACTTTAGTAAACTTGAGTGCCACTTTACCACATCCAACTTTATGGTTTAGGAAAGTTATGGAAGATTGTCCAAAACATGACTTTTTGGGAATTACAGTCAACTTGTATGTCCTGAACCTCTCAAAGAGATATTTTAGTCTGAACATACAGTGGACCCCCGAGTTTCGGTCATAATTCATTCCATAAGGCTGTTCAAGTGCCATTACTGAACGAATTTGTTCCCTTAAGGAAAAATGTAAATTAGATTAGTCCTTTCAGACCCCCAAAAATACACATACAAAAGCACTTACAATATTAAACTTACATAATTGTTCGATTTCCGAGGTGACCGAAACTCAGGGGTCCACTGTATGTTGATCCCATGTATCAGAAATCACAAATAAATTGTCCTGGTAGGCCACAGTCCCTACAAGTCCTTTAATAGCCTGATGGATCAGTTTCTGGAATAAGGCAGTCGAGTTTTTCATCTCAAACGGGGTCACAGTATACTGATAATGACCTGAAATCATGAAGGCAGAAATCTCATTAGCGTTATCCTTAGTGTTCCCTTTTGATTTTGATTTTGAAAGGTACTGATAGTAACCTTTAAGAAGGTCTAATTTAGAAGAAACTTGGTCTTACCCAAATGAGGAAGAGGGTAAACATCTGGTACTGTGATCACATTCACCTTGCGGTAATCTGTACACATCCGTACTTCCCCATCACCTTTTTTTAACAAGGCTGCAAGATGAGGTCTATGGACTAAAAGACTTCCATCAATCCATGTTCTAGTAGAAACATTACTTTCTGTTGAAGTAGTTTCTAGTTCTCTGGACTAGCTCTGTAAGGAGAGTTTAATAGGTTTAATAAAGCCCACTTTCACATCATAGTAACATAGGCTGCACATTTTTGGAACACTTAAATATATTAGGATAAGTTTGCAGAAGAGAGGTGTGTTGCTATTTGGGTTTCTGTACATAAATGAACGAGGGTCCTTGAGGAGGGCTGAGTTGGTTCAATGAACTTTTTAATTTGGTTTATGTGGTACACTTCACCCAAGTTTGTTTTGTCTAGAGGTGCTATCATATACGGCCTCTCCTCACTTAGCGACATACTCATTTACTGATGACTCGGACTTATGATGGGCTCTCTGACCAGTATGCATACCTAAATAATGAATATTAGAGCTGATTTCCTCTATTCTGTTTATTACAATATATACAGTACACTACTGTATAAACATTTAAAAATATACCAGAAATATTATAAATGGTGCAAAGGTGACATTAAAACAATATCAAAGATGGCTGACACAAACCCACTACCATTATAGCATGCTCCTCATTTAGCGATGAATTCGTTTACCAACGTGGTCTTAGAAACGGAACTCTGTCAATAAGTGAGGAGAGGCTGTAGTTAGTTAGGGTCAGAATTTTTTTTTACCACCTGTGCAAGGCACGTAAATTTCACCTTGGTGTGTGCCGTCACAGGTTCCTGGACCAGCACCTTGTCTCCTGGGTAAAGGAAAAAAACTTAGGTGTTTTGTCATACCTTTGTTTCATGTCCTGGGCTATTTTCAGGTTAGCCTTGGCCAGACGTCTTGCCACGTGCAATCTTGATTTAGGATTGTAGGGAGTTTTGAAGGCGTCTTTTCCTAATCATCCTTCCTTAAGCACATGTAGTGGACCTCTCACAGTATGGCCAAAAATCAGCTTAAAGGTACTGTTCCCTGTACATTCCTGTACAGTTTCTCACAATGCAAAAGCCAGCAGAGGAAACAATTCATCCCATTATGTGGAAAAATGCATGCAATACATATGCATCATAGTTTTTAAGGTCTGGTGAAACCTCTCTAACGCTCCTTGAAACTGAGGATGATAGGCTGTGGAAAGTTTGTTTAACTCCTAGCCTAGTAAATGGATGTTGGTTGGTTACCTGACTTGGCTTTAGGTAAGAGTCCCACACAGTTGATGATTAGGTCTGCAAATGGCTCTCCATCAGCAGGTAAGAGACAAAGTAATGCGGGTTGTCCCACTTGCTGACACTCACAGCAGGATCTGATGTAACTCCCAACGTCTTGTCTTAAACCTGGCCAATCAAAATGGGGATCAACAACAGTAAATCACCTTAGACCACTCATAACCCAGCAAAAGGCTGCAGTCAGAATGATAACAAATTCCCACTCTAGACAGCATACTCCGCCAATATTCAAAAGCCTAAAACTACTCACCATAAAGAACACTTATTCTTGTGCCTACTACATATATAGAACTCTACACTCTAATATAAACCCTCCGCTCAAAATTCTCCTCACCAACTTTAATAGGACCCATGACCACAACGCAAGGCACAGATCACTTTTTAATATACCCCGTGTCCATATCAACCTATGTAAAAATTCTATGCACATAAAGGGCCCCAGAATCTGGAATTCATTACCAGTAAATACTAAAATAACCTTGTCTGAAAATCATTTTAAGACACTTCTCAAAAACCACCTACTCACCCTTAACTAAATACATACTCAATACTCAAAAATACTCAATGTTATTTTCCTATAAGATAATTTCCATTTTTACTATTATGTTCTATTATATTACTTTCAAAAATGCTCAATGTTATTTTCCTATAAGATAATTTCAATTTTTATCATTATATTACTATTATATTACCACCTACTCACCCTAAACTAAATACACATTCGGTAAATTACTTTTTAAAATGCTAAATGTTATTTTCCTTAAGATAATTTCAATTTTTACTATTAACTACCATCCTACTAAACACTTGTTACTATGTAGTATCACCATACTGTAATTTAAACAATGAAATATCATCATATTGTAATTAAACAATATTTAAATAAGTCAATCTCAATCAATTTCTCCAATATTATGTACATAGTCTATAAGCCATTAGATTAAGCTGCCCCTAATGCCATGGCATATCAGTGGCTCTCCTTGCACTTCTATGTAAAATTGTAAAATTGAGTGTCTTAGTGACACTCAAGTGTCCTCCTAAAAATGAATCACGAGCAGCCTTCAAAACCTGAGGTCTGAATTTCTTATGTATTACAAGTCTATCAGATTTGGACATTTCCCCTACCTCCTTACCAGTAGATTACCTGAATAATATATTGTTTTTGAGAATATATTTAGCCGAGCATACAGAGTTGACTTCAGCAGTAGCTGACTGGAAAGCTGAAGTCAGAGAAAGGTCCCTCAGTTGCTCTTCCAGGAAGGTCGGTCCATTAGGCATGGAGAAGGGAGTGTCTGGCAATCCTGCTACCCAGGAATTGGAGGGCTTGATTAGAAGCACTTCACTAGATTTACAAGGCCCTGGCCAGTTTCTTCGCAAAACAATTTGTCTAACGTAAGATCCGAGTCCTCCAAGGTAAGGTCAGCATTCTCGTCAGACTTTCCCTTGGACATTGCCAGAGTTATGGCCAGAACCGGAGAAAAGCCTTCTATGGTTACAATAGGATTGGTACAGTCTGGAACAAAGGATATTATTTCCCAGTAGTAATAGTGTATCTTTATGGGAAACCCCCAGATACACCTACAGTTAAATAACCAGTGTAATTCTGTAATACATATAAACTACATTATTTGTACTACAAAGAAATAAAACATTTGAATTTGAATTTGATGTTAAGAAATGTTGTATATCCACAGTTTATTCGTGAGCTGAACCGCGAGACATCAAGCTATCGTCACCTCGCTGTTGGTCTGGGTGGTAGTGGAGACTGTGACCAACTGAGAGAAGAACTTAAGAGGTCTAGAAGACGAGCCCAGGACCTGGCCAGAGAGGCCAAGAATAAACTAACTCCACATCTGCACCAGTTAGTTAAAACATTACTGTTACTCTCTAGCTGTTCTCTCAAATCTTGTACATTTGTAACTTCTCCACATTAACCTTTGTTACAGTTATTGATCTCAAGTACAGAGGTACACTGCCCATAATAATCATTAAGAGACAGGTGTAAAATATGATTCATTATATAATAATAATATTTATTTTATTATTTTTTTTATTAACACATCGGCCGATTCCCACCAAGGTAGGGTGGCCCGAAAAAGAAAAACTTTCATCATCATTCACTCCATCATTGTCTTCCCAGAGGGGTGCTTTACACTACAGCTATAAAACTGCAACATTAACACCCCTCCTTCAGAGTGCAGACACAGTACTTCCATCTCCAGGACTCGAAGTCCGGCTTGCCGGTTTCCCTGAATCCCTTCATAAATGTTACTTTGCTCACACTCCAACAGCACGTCAAGTATTAAAACCATTTGTCTCCATTCACTCCTATCAAATACGCTCACGCGTGCTTGCTGGAAGTCCAAGCCCCTCGCACACAAAACCTCTTTTACTCCCTCCCTCCATCCTTTCCTAGGCCAACCCCTACCCCGCCTTCCCTCCACTACAGATTTATACACTCTTGAAGCCATTCTGTTTTGTTCCATTCTCTCTACATGTCCGAACCACCTCATTAACCTCTCAGCCCTTTGGATAATAGTTTTGGTAATCCCGCACCTCCTCCTAATTTCCAAACTACAATTCTCGGCATTATATTCACACCACACATTGCCCTCAGACATGACATCTCAACTGCCTCCAGCCTTCTCCTCGTTGCAACATTCATCATCCATGCTTCACACAAGGGATATCAGGAAGCATTTCTTCAGCCACAGAGTAGTCAGGAAGTGGAATAGTCTAGAGAAAGATATAGTGGAGGCAGGAACCATACATAGTTTTAAGACAAGGTATGATAAAGCTCATGGAGCAGGGAGAGCAGAGACCCAGTAGCAGACAGCGAAGAGGTGGGGCCAGGAGCTGAGTCTCGACCCCTGCAACCACAATTAGGTGAGTACAATTAGGTGAGTACACCCATATAAGAGTGTTGGTATAACTATACTCTCATACATTCCCCTCTTTACTTCCACGGACAAAGTTCTATGTCTCCACAGACTCCGAAGTGCACCACTCACCCTTGTCTCCTCATCAGTTCTATGATTCACCTCATCCTTCATAGACCTATCTACTGACATGTCCACTCCTAAATATCTGAATACATTCACTTCCTCTATACTCTCTCCCTCCAATCTGATATCCAATCTTTCGTCACCTAATCTTTTTGTTATCCTCATCACCTTACTCTTTCCTATATTCACTTCCAATTTTCTTCTTTTACATACCCTACCAAATTCATCCACCAACCTCTGCAACATCTCTTCAGAATCTCCCAAAAGCACAGTGTCATCAGCAAAAAGCAACTGTGACAACTCCCACTTTGTATTTGATTCTTTATCTTTTAACCCCACACCTCTTGCCAAGAACCTCGCATTCACTTCTCTTACAACCCCATCTATAAATATATTGAACAACCACAGTGACATCACACATCCTTGTCTAAGGTCTACTTTTACTGGAAAATAATCTCCCTCTCTCCTACACACTCTCACCTGAGCCTCACTATCCTCATAAAAACTCTTCACTGCTTTCAGTAACCTACCTCCTATTCCCTACACCTGCAACATCTGCCACATTGTGCCCCTATCCACCCTGTCATATGCCTTTTCCAAATCTAAAAATGCCACAAAAACCTCTTTACCCTTATCTAAATACAGTGATACCTCGAGTTACGAGCTTAATTTGTTCCAGACGGCTATTCAAGTGCCGATTCTGAAGGAATTTTTTCCCATAAGAAATAATGAAAATTAGATTAATCCATTTCAGAACTCCAAAAATGCACTTACAAAGGCACCTACAAAAATACACTTACATAATTGTTCGAGTTGGGAGCTGCTCGTAAGTAGAGGTACCACTGTACTGTTCACCTATATGTTTCACTGTAAACACTTGGTCTACACACCCCCTACCTTTCCTAAAGCCCCCTTGTTCATCTGCTATCCTACTCTCTGTCTTACTCTTAATTCTTTCAATAATAACTCTACCATACACTTTACCATGTATACTCAACAGACTTATTCCCCTATAATTTTTGCACTCTCTTTTGTCCCCTTTGCCTTTATACAAAGGAACTATGCACGCTTTCTGCCAATCGCTAGGTACCTTACCCTCTTGCATACATTTATTAAATAATAGCACCAACCACTCCAAAACTATATCACCACCTGCTTTTAACATTTCTATCTTTATCCCATCAATCCCAGCTGCCTTACCCCCTTTCATTCTACCCACTGCATCACAAACTTTCCCCACACTCACAACTGGCTCTTCCTCACTCCTACAAGATATTATTCCTCCTTGCCCTATACACGAAATCACAGCTTCCCTGTCTTCATCAACATTTAACAACTCCTCAAAATATTCCATCCATCTTCCCGATACTTCTAACTCTGGAAAATTAAACACATAAGCAGTATAATGTGATCCTTTATTGACAACGTTTCGCCCACGCAGTGGGCTTTATCGAGTCACAAACAGATCTACCTGGATAAAAGATACATGAGTATTTATAGGATTTAGTCAGGTGGAGAATGCTGGGTTAGGTGGAGAATGCTGCATGTGACAGTCTCAAGTAGGGTGATACTAGTTTAAAACCTTTGGGACTTAAAGAGATTGGACAAGATATGGGTAGACCTTCTGCAGTGTTCCATTCTTGTCTAGTGGGATAGCGATGAAGAAGTTTCTTGGCAATAGGTTCAGCTATGTTAGAAGCCGTTGTTCTGGTTGAAGTTGTTGGATATACAGATAAGTGATGATTCCAGGATTCTTCTCAATACCGAAGAATCGTGGAATCATCACTTATCTGTATATCCAACAACTTCAACCAGAACAACGGTGTCTACAACATAGGTGAACCTATTGCCAAGAAACTTCTTCATCGCTATCCCACATAGAACTTAAGAATGGAACACTGCAGAAGGTCTACCCATATACTTGTCCAATCTCTTTTTAAGTTACCCAAGGTTTTAAACTAGTATCACCCTACTTTGAAGACTGTCACATGCAGCATTCTCCACCTGACTAAATCCTATAAATACTCATGTATCTTTCATCCAGGTAGATCTGTTTGTGACTCGATAAAGCCCACTGCGTGGGCGAAACGTTGTCAATAATACTGCTTATGCGTTTATTTTTCCATTGTGTCGGTATTTTATACCATTTATTTCCACCTCTAACTCTCCATTTAATAACTCTCCTCTCCTATTTTTAACTGTCAAATCCAGTTGTTCCCTAGGCTTCCTCAACTTATTAATCTCACTCCAAAACTTTTTCTTATTTTCAACAAAATTTGTTGATAACATCTCACCCACTCTCTCATTTGCTCTCTTTTTACATTGCTTCACCACTCTCTTAACCTCTCTTTTTCTCTCCATATACTCTTTCCTCCTTGCATCACTTCTACTTTGTAAAAACCTCTCATATGCTAACTTTTTCTCCCTTACTACTCTCTTTACATCATCATTCCACCAATCGCTCTTCTTCCCTCCCGCACCCACTTTCCTGTAACCACAAACTTCTGCTGAACACTCTAACACTACATTCTTAAACCTACCCCATACATCTTTGACCCCATTGCCTACACTCTCACTAGCCCATCTATCCTCCAATAGTTGTTTATATCTTACCCTAACTGCCTCCTCTTTTAGTTTATAAACCTTCACCTCTCTCTTACTTGCTGCTTCTATTTTCCTAGTATCCCATCTACTTTTTACTCCCACTGTAGCTACAACTAAAAAGTGATCTGATATATCTGTGGCCCCTCTATAAACATGTACATCCTGAAGTCTACTTAACAGTCTTTTATCTACCAATATGTAGTCCAACAAACTACTGTCATTATGCCCTACATCATATATTGTACTATACTTATTTATCCTCTTTTTCTTAAAATATGTATTACCTAAACCCCTTTCTATACAAAGTTCAATCAAAGCGCTCCCATTATCATTTACACCTGGCACCCCAAACTTACCTACCACACCCTCTCTAAATGTTTCTCCTATTTTAGCATTTAGGTCCTCTACCACAATTACTCTCACTTGGTTCAAAGGTTCCTATACATTTGCTTAACATCTCCCAAAATCTCTCTCTCTCCTCTACACTCCTCTCTAATCCAGGTGCATACACACTTATTATGACCCACTTTTTGTATCCGACCCTTATTTTAATCCACATAATCCTTGAATTTATACATTTATATTCCCCCTTCTCTCTCCATAACTGATCCTTCAACATTATTGCTACCCCTTCCTTAGCTCTAACTCTCTCAGATACTCCTGACTTAATCCTTTTTATTTCTCCCCACTGAAACTCGCCTACCCCCTTCAGCTTTGTTTCGCTTAGGGCCAGGACATCCATCTTCTTTTCATTCATAACATAAGCAATCATAAGAATAATAATAATAACATCAGCAGTCATAATAATATTAATAATAATAGTTCTATAATGTACATAGTTTTTACCAAATTTGGAAGACAAAGTACTGAGAGGCTGGTAACTAAGAATATGCACCACTTAAGCAATTATACTGACACATGTTTCACCCACATAACACTTATTTTTAAATCAATCCCAGAGGCATGACCATAGCAACTTGTATACTTGAGGCAGAGGAGAGGTGCAGCAGTTGGAGATGTGGTCACATGAAGGTGGGAGCCCTCTAGTGAAAGTAGAACAATCTCTGGCATACTTTAGGTGCCTGAGCTATCTTCAGTAGTGGTCCCCGACCATGTCTTCAACTGCTGCATGTGCTCTATTCTCGCTTATATATTGATGAAGGAGTGTTGTGCAGGTGACATCTCTCAGTAAAGACTCATGTGTTACACATGTCTCTCACTCATCAAGAACCAGAAATAATGGATTTAAATCAGATAAATTTAGCTTTAAAAAGAGATTAGAGAAATATTTGAGTGAGAAGGGCTGGGTTTAATTAGTACGTGAGGTACTGAAGCAAATCCTTGGGTGAGTTTTGGAAAAGGTTCGACAAATAGATGGGTGGGAATGATTGGTTTTGAGAAGGACTTGCCTTGTGTGGGCCAGTAGGCCTGCTGCAGTGCTCCTCTATTCTTATGTTATTAAGTGTAGGCAGGATAAGAGGTGTTATGGTGTACATGTGAGGTTGTACTAGTGTACTAAGGTTGTTTTAGAAAAACATGTAAGCAGACACTAACACATATTTATTAGAAAATGTTTCAGTCCTGGGACCTTGAGAAGTGATCAAGGTCCCAGGAGTGAAACGTTTTGTAATATGTCCTAGTGTTTGCTTACGTGTCTTTCTAAACCAACATGTCGGTATTTATTGCCAAGTTTTATACCACTAAAGTTGTACATTGTACATATAAGGTTGTACTAGTGTACAGGAAGTCCTCACTTAACACCATTTCGTTCAACGCTGTTTCATTATAACATCGGTAAGAAAAAAAAATCAATTCCCGGCCAGGAATGGAAAATATGGAAAGACTTAAATATTTGGACAGAGGACTTGCATCATCCGTGTAACTCTCCATGTTCACTTGTCAATTTCCTCCCTTATGGCTGTTTGTATTCGGTTTTTATGATATGTAGCATGTTTCTGGTATAATTCTGAAAAACATGTGACACCTAAAATAATAAAAATGTTAATAATAATGGAGTAAATATACGACTTAATAGTGTCCCAGAGCGACATACTACTCCATAGTCATGGGGGTCTGCAGCACTGTTTCCCTCCCTCTCAGCTCTGCCTTGACCTAGCAACTTAACTCTTGTTTATATCAATTAGTCTGTGGTAAAATGGATTTTGTTATACGTCATTTTACTTAACCCTTTCAGGGTTTTTGACGTACTAGTACGCCTAAATTCTAGCGCCCTCAAATCAAGCAGAAACAGGCTGGTAGGCCTAGATGTGAGAGAATGGGTCTGTGCTGTCAGTGTGCACAGTATAAAAAAAATCCTGCAGTACACAGTGCATAATGAGGAAAAAAAACTGACTGTGTTTTTGGTTTAAAGCAGCGACTTTGCAGTCTATTTTCGTATGGTATTTATGGTTATATTCTTGTTTTCTTGGTCTCATTTGATAGAATGGAAGATATATTAGAGAAATAGAGATAATTTTGATTGGTTTCGCGATGACAAGTACCTAGAAATTGATCGCAAAGTAGCGAAAATGTTCGATTTTTGCCGATGTTCAAGAGTAAACAAATCACGCCACGCGTACAATACACATCAACTGGCGAGTCTAATATTCTTGCACAAGTGTGCTGATATTATTTATACCGTTTTTACAATGATGCAATAGTATACATAACAGTAAATCTTCAATTTTTTGTGAGAATAAAAATTCAAAATGGAAAGCAAAAGTAATGTAAGAGGGGCCTGGAAACGTGACTAATGAACATATAAAATGTTATTTTAGTGCCAGGAATGTCTGTCTCATTTATTCTGGACCCTATTTTGAAATTGGCATCTTTTGAAATTTGTATGAAATTGGCCAAATTGCCAATTTCTGACCACCTTATTGGGTAGTTGAAATTGGTAAATTGGCTGTTTCTTATACTCAATTCATAGAACAAATGAAATTCTAGCGAAATAGCTATAATTTTAGTAGAATGAAAGATTGGAATGTGCAGAAAATAGGGCTCAAAGTGGGGGAAATCGCCGATGCCTAAATAGCATCGATACTGCTAAATTCGCGAAAGCATAATTCCGTTAGTTTTCCATCAAATTTCATAATTTTGGTGGCATTATGATCGGAAAAAGATTCTCTATCATTTGATAAGAAAAAATATTTTTTTTTTTCCGAAAATGTATCGACCCTGAAAAGGAGTTAAGAATCGGGGTCTCAACCCTGAAAGGGTTAAAGTTGCAGTTTTCAAGAACCTATCGACGATGTGCAGTGAGGACTTCCTGTACTAAGGTTATACAGAAGTACAGTCATCCCTCCGTTTTCGTGTATCTCTGTTTTCGTGTATTTCAGTTTTCGTGTAGTTTTTTCGTGGAAAATTGCCCTCTGTTTTCGTGTGTTCCCTCCGTTTTCGTGCTCGGTCCGGAACCTGTCCACCAGTGCCGCGCACATACAAAGGCCGTAGGCCACCACCCACGCACCTCCCACGCACATTGCCACGCAGTCTAGCATTGTTTACGCTTGAGTGAACATCACCCCAGGAGTTTATACAAAACATTTATTAACAATTCATTGTTTTTGGGCCTTGATTATTGTGTGTGACTACTAAATAAGCTACCATGGGCCCAAAGAAAGCTCCTAGTGCCACTTCTTTGGTAAAGAAAGTGAGGAACACCGTAGAACTGAAGAAAGAAATACAGTGGACCCCCGCTATTCGAACGGCTCGGCAGTCGAACAAATTGTCATTAGTACAAAAATTTCGATATCGTCATGCGAACAAATTATCGCGAGTCGAACGAATACGTTCGTGACCTGTCGGCCCAGGCGCTTGGGTGCCTCACAGCGCAGGCGTGGAGAGCCAGTCCCGCGTTGTTTACACTCGAGAGAACAATACCCTGCACGCTTCCCCAGACATTTCACACTTAATTATAATTTTTTGGAGTTTGTTCATTAAGTGCGACTGTGAAATAAGCTACCATGGGTCCCAAGAAAGTTCCTAGTGGTACCCCTGGGCTGATAAAAGTGAGAAACACCGTAGAAATGAAGAAGAAAATAATACAAAAATACGAGAGTGGTGTGCGATTGTGTGATCTTGCCAGGATATATGGCAAAAACAGGTCAACTATCGCTTCTATCCTGCTTAAGAAGGAAGAAATTAAGCAAGCTGATGTTGCAAAAGGTGTTACTGTGCGAGCCAAAAACAGACCACAAATAATCGAAGAGATTGAAAAGTTGTTGCTGGTGTGGATCAAGGATAAAGAGTTAGCGGGTGATAGTGTGTCTGAGTCAATTATTTGTGAAAAGGCAAGGAACTTGCATGCCGATCTTTTAAAGAAAATGCCTGCAACCAGTGCTGATTGTAATGGTAGTGAATTTAAAGCCAGCAAAGGCTGGTTTGAGAGATTTAAAAATCGTAGTGGCATACATAATGTGGTAAGGCATGGTGAGGCTGCCAGTTCAGACAAATATGCAGCTGAAAAATTCATAAAGGAGTTTCAGGACTACATAAAGACTGAAAATTGAAACCTGAACAAGTGTTCAATTGTGACGAAACAGGCCTGTTTTGGAAGAAAATGCCCAACAGGACCTACATTACTCAGGAGGAAAAGGCACTGCCAGGACATAAGCCTATGAAAGACAGGCTAACTCTCATGATGTGTAGTAATGCTAGTGGGGATTTTAAATTAAAGCCTTTACTAGTGTATCACTCAGAAAATCCCAGAGTGTTCAAGAGACACAATGTCGTCAAAAGTAGATTGTGTGTCTTGTGGAGAGCTAGTCAGAATGCATGGGTCACAAAGCACCTTTTCAGTGACTGGATCCATGAAGTGTTTGGCCCCAGTGTGAGAAAATACCTACAGGAAAAGGGTTTGGACAAAAAGTGCCTCCTGTTGCTGGACAATGCTCCTTCACATCCTCAAAACATGGAAGACCTACTGTGTGAAGACTTCAAATTTATAAAACTGAAGTTCTTGCCTCCTAACACCACTCCTCTCCTCCAGCCCATGGACCAGCAGGTCATCTGTAACTTCAAAAAACTCTACACAAAAGCAGTGTTTGAAAAGTGCTTTGAAATGACCTCGGACAGTGAATTGACCCTTAGAGAGTTCTGGAAGAATCATTTCAATATCTACAGCTGCATAGGCCTTATAGGCAAGGCTTGGGAGGGAGTGACTTCAAGGACTTTGAACTCTGCTTGGAGACCATTGTGGCCAGGTTGTGTCCAACAGAGGGATTTTGAAGGGTTTGAGGGTTACCCTGACCCTGCCGACCCTGTGCCTGTTGTGGACTGTATTGTGGAATTGGGCAAGTCCATGGGGTTGTAGGTGAGTGGCGATGATGTGGAAGAGCTAGTGCAGGGCCACAGGGTAGAGCTAACAACTCAAGAGCTGCAAGAGCTGGAAATGGAAGAGCATCAGACCAGATTTGAGGCTATTGATTCACGGGAGAAGGAGGAGGAAGAGGGGCTGAAGAAGGTGCCTTCTTCAGAGATTAAGGAGATGTGTACAATGTGGAATAGATTGCAAAGTTTTGTTGAAAAATACCACCCTGAACAAGCTCAAACAAGCCATAACAGCAGCATGTTCAGTGACCAAACAATGTCCTTCTTCAGGAACATGTTGAAAAGGCGCCAGAAACAGAGGACTGTGGACAGTTATTTTGTTAAAGTGTCCAGTGACTCCCAAGCTGGTCCTAGTGGGATTAAAAGACAAAGAAAAGAAGTAACCCCAGATAGGGCTTTGGTACCTGAAGTCCTTCTGGAAGGGGATTCCCCTTCCAAACACTAACCACTCCCTCCCTCCCTCCTCCTCCCTCTCTTCCATATGCCATCAACAATCTTCAATAATGGTAAGTAAAAAGACTTGCATTTATTTACTAATACTTTTAGTAGTACAGCACTGTAGTATTTAATGTTTTTGTCTATATAGAAGCTTAATTTTATTAAAATATAATATTTTTTATATATTTTTGGATTTTTGAAACACTATGTAAAAATTCAATGCACATAAAAGGCACGAAAATTTGGAATTCATTACCTGTCATTGCCAAAGAAACCCTATCTGTACCCCAATTCAAAACGATGCTAAAAAACCACCTTCTCACCCAAAGATAATTGCTCCATATCAACCATTCCCAGCAAAGTAGAATAATCACTTAACGTAAAACCTGACTTTAAAGTCAATGTAATGTATGAATGAACGATTGAATGAATGTAAAACCTGTTATGAATAATACTTACTTAGCTAATTATTCCCACAACACTTATATTATAATGACCACGTAAACTAACTGCAATGCAATTAATTGTTTTAAATTGTTATCTCACTCAATTAGTTGCATTGCTGCAATAAATTGCTACAATTAATTGATATGTTCAACTTATATTCAAACTTTAAAACTTAGATATGCAACTTTACTTACTTTATAAATTATCAACCATAACTTTTTATTATTTTATTATTACTATTGCTTTAATTTGTTTAATCTGATTTAATTAATTTTATAATGAAGACAAAAGTACAAAACTATGTTCAAATTTCATAGCTTAAATACTCACCTTTACTCATTGTATACTACGTATCTACAAAAATTCTTACAATCTAGTTTTAAGTTAATTTTAAGTCTGCCCAAAATGCCCTGCATACTAGGGGCTTTTGGCATGTACACCTCATGTAATCTCAATAACCAAATGTAATTCTTTGTATCATGTCCAAATAAAAATTATTATTATTATTATTATTATTATTATTATTCTTATGGGAAAAATTAAATCGCCTTTCGAACATTTCACGTTAAGAACAAGCTCCTGGAACGGATTAAATTCGAATGGCGAGGGTCCACTGTAATAGAAAAATATGATAGTGGTGTATGTATTGCCGAGCTCGCCAGGATATACAAGAAAGCCCCAACAACCATCGGTTCCATTGTGTATAAGAGAAAAGCAATCACGGAAGCTAATGTTGCGAAAGGGGTGAATACAATAACCAAACAGAGATCACAAACAATAGAAAATATGGAGAAATTGTTGTTGCTGTGGATAAACCAAAAACTGCTAGTGGGTGATAGTGTTGTGCAATCCATCATACGTGAAAAAGCAAGGCAGTTGCATGCCGATCTTGTCAAGAAAATGCCTGGAACCAGTGATGTTGATGTTGATGAATTTAAGGCCAGCAAAGGCTGGTTCGAAAAATTTAAGAGGCGAACTCTCATACACAGTGTTGTAAGGCATGGTGAGGGTGCCAGTTCAGATAAAGATGGGGCTGAAAAATTTGTGCGCGACTTTAAAAAATATGTAGAGGCTGAAAATTTCAAACCCCAACAAGTGTTTAATTGTGACGAAACAGGCCTCTTTTGGAAGAAAATGCCAAGGAGGACCTACATCACGCAGGAGGAAAAGGCAATGCGAGGACACAAGCCTATGAAAGACAGGCTAACTCTAATGTTGTGTGGTAACGCTAGTGGGGATTTCAAAGTGAAGCCTTTACTCGTGTATCACTCTGAAAATCCCAGAGTGTTCAGGGACTACAGTGTTGACAAGAGTAAATTGTGTGTGTTTTGGAAGTCTAATGCTAAGGCATGGGGTCACTAGGGAAATTTTCCTGGAATGGTTTAATCAAGTGTTTGGCCCCAGTGTGAAGAAATATCTGTTGGAGAATAAATTGCCACTTAAGTGCCTCCTGGTAATGGACAATGCTCCTGGTCATCCTCAAGACTTGGACGACCAAATGTCTAAGGATTTCAGATTTGTAAAAGTGAAGTTCTTGCCTCCTAACACCACTCCTCTCCTCCAGCCCATGGACCAGCAGGTCATTGCAAACTTCAAAAAACTGTACACCAAAGCAATGTTTCAAAGGTGTTTTGATGTGACCAATGACACTAAATTGACCCTAAAAGAGTTCTGGAAGGCTCACTTCGATATCTTCCATTGCATAGGCCTTATAGATAAAGCTTGGCAGGGAGTGACCTCCAGGACGATGAACTCTGCTTGGAGAAAGTTGTGGCCAGATTGTGTCCCAGAGAGGGATTTTGAAGGGTTTGAAGCTAACCCTGAGGAGCCTATGGAAGTTGTGGAAAATATTGTGGAATTGGGGACTTCCATGGGGTTGGATGTGAATGAAGAGGATGTGGAAGAGTTGGTGGAGGACCACAATGAAGATCTAACCACTGAAGAGCTGCAAGAGCTTGAGCTGCAACAACAACAAAACAGATCTGAGGAAATTGCTTCAGTGGAGGAAGAGAGATGTAAGGTGCCTTCTTCAGAGATTAAGGAGATTTGTGCAATGTGGAGTAGGGTGCAATCATTTGTGGAGGAACATCACCCTGACAAAGATGTTGCAATCCGTGCTGGCTACTTTTACACTGACAATTCCATGTCCCATTTTAGGGACATTTTAAAGAGCCGCCAGACACAGAGCTCTCTGGAGAGATATTTAGTGCCACAGGTGTGCAGTGACTCTCAAGCTGGTCCTAGTGGGATTAAAAGACAAAGAAGGGAAGTGACCCCAGATGAGGACTTGGTACCTAGAGTCCTTATGGAGGGGGATTCCCCTTCCAAAAATTAAGGTCTCTACCCTCTCCCCTCCTATCTCTCTTCCATCCAGCAACATCAGTCTTCAGTAAGGGTAAGTGCCACATTCATTTCATTCATTTGTGCATGTAAATCTATCTTTAAGGCCCCCCAAAAAATTTCCAAACTTCTGGGTTTCTGGAACGGATTAATTGAATTTCCATTATTTCTTATGGGGAAAATGGTTTCAGTTTTCGTGTGTTTCAGTTTTAGTGCCTCCCTCAGGAACGGATTAAACACGAAAACCGAGGGATGACTGTACATGTAAGGTTGTACTAGTGTACTAAGGTTGTACATAGTACATGTAAGATTGTACTAGTGTACTAAGGTTGTACACAAGTACATGTAAGGTTGTACTAGTGTACTAAGGTTGTACATTGTTTCAGAGGAGAGAGAGTGATGGGAGAGGTTGCTCGCTTGTGGCGCATACTCTTCTGCTGCATACGTGTCTTAGGTGAGTACTAACCATACAATACAATCTATCCTTACTTAGCGACGTATACTTGTTTACTGATGACTCAGACTTACGACGGGCTCTCTGACCAGTATACATACCTAAATAATGTATATTAGAGCTGATTTCCTCTACATATTCTGTTCATTACAATATACAGTAAACTACTCTATAAACAGTTAAAAATATACCAGAAATGTTATAAATTGTGCAAAGGTGACATTAAAACAATATCAAAGATGGTTGACACAAACTTACTACCATTATAGCATGCTCCTCACTTAGCGACTAATTCGTTGTTGTTGCTGCTGCTGTTGTTGCTGCTATTGATCCTCTTGTTGTTGTTGTTGCTCTTGTTGTTGTTGCTGCTGCTGCTCTTGTTGTTGTTGCTGCTGCTGCTCTTGTTGCTGCTATTGATGCTGCTGTTGTTATGGCTGCTGCTGTTATTGTTACTATTGCTGCTGCTGTTATTGTTACTATTGCTGCTGCTGTTGTTGTTGTTGCTGCTGCTGTTGTTGCGGCTGTTGTTGCTGCTGCTGTTGTTGCTGCTGCTATTGATGCTGCCATTGTTACTGTTG
>WNWK01023724.1:0-30691 GCA_009830355.1 Cherax destructor | reverse complement strand
TGTGTGTGTGTGTGTGTGTGTGTGTACATGTGTGTATGTGTATGTGTGTATGTATATACATGTATGCGTGTGTATGTGTATATATGTATGTGTATATGTATATGTGTGTGTGTGTGACCCAACAATTAAAATTTGCACCAATAACTCATTACAGTTGTGGCTGGGTGTAGACTAATAGATTGCTCATTGCTTTATAATTTGTTCATGAGTGCAACCATGTACAGACGTAAGTAAATTTACTTACATGATTCATTACCTTGTAACTAGTGAATTAATTACCATTGTACCTTGTTCAGCTATCAAAACTTTGGGGCCCAGTTTCTGGACCCTATATATACCTCTGTAATCTGCAAATACCTTTGTAACTTGTCATGATTGTGACCATCTGAGTTCATTACCTTTGTAACTTGCTCAGCTATCAAACTTTGAGGTCCAGTCCCTGGACCCATTAGGTACCTCTGTAATCTTTTGACTACCGCCCACAGGATGGGTATGGGGTGCATAATAAAGATATCAAACTAAAAAACTAACCAATGTTGCACCAACTTTGTCGGTGGCCTTCAACTTTAACTTAGCCACCAACTTCTCTGTTATCATGGACACTTGTGCTCCTGAGTCAAAGAATAATCGGGTTGTTTCGGACCTGTTCCCGTTCACAACCCCTGCCATGACTGTAGGTAGGGCAGCACCTCTGTGATTCTCACTCAGATTAGAGACTTTGCCCACACTAATCACGCTGGCTACCACTTCAGGCTCGGACTCGCTTTCTATCTCTACCGGAGAAATGTCCCTACTAGTCTGGGGCCCCCTTAAATTATTGGGACATAGTGCAGTATGGTGCTTACCTTTCCGGCAGTTATAGCACTCCCAAAGATGTGACTGGCAATCTTCTGCCTCATGTCCCCCATAACACCTTAAGCATAGCTGCAACTCCTTTAGTCTCTGCTGCCTACTGCTCAGTGTTGTATAACGAGAGCAACTCGTGCTAGTGTGTTCGCCTTCGCAGCACATCCATATTCTGGTACGAGGATATCTGAGAGTCTGCTTAGAGGTCCTTGTCTTAGACACTTATTTGCCATAGTACACTCCAAAGTTAGCTTTATGAACTTTAAATTGATCTTCCAAGTTTTCTGAGCAACTAATTGTTCGTTTGTGATGATGGTGGTGACTCTTCTCTCTCACCTATGCTCAAATGAGAATCGAGATCTCCCAACCCCTCAATAATTTGCTGTATTGTAAACCGGTTTGTCCGGTACATTAAATATAACTCGTGCACTATAGTGCTAGACAATTTCCTCTGAATCAACTGACTGACCATCCATTCTGCTCTACCCCAATCATATAGATCTTTGAGACTATTTGTCAAGCTCATAACTTCAATTCGGAACTTCTCTAAGCTCTGACGGTCATGACGGCAAACCTCAAGATTGTCCAATCGATAAAATATAGCCACCTTTATTTCCTCTTTGTTGCCAAACGCATCCTTTAGTTGATCCTTGGCTTGTTGATAATTAATATCAGTGGTTTGGTAATGCCGGACCAAGTCCTGGGCTTTACCCTTGAGCTGTGAACGTAAATACTGTAAATTGGTGGCTTCCGATCCCAGAAAGCAATGTACTCTGTCAAGGTTCCAACGAACATTGGTAGATTCAATGTAGGCAATCTGGGTAACACTCTAGAAGGACTGTGGCAGCCTGTGTGCCCTGTACTATTATTTGTTGCCCATGCTTCATTGTTTTCATTAACTTTTTGCAGAGTCCCATCTCTGCTAGACATTCGGCCCTCTGCTCTTCACATTCCTCCCGAGCTGCCTCGACAACATCCTCAGGCTCATCTGTCTCATAGGCTTTTGTCTCATAATGGAGATAGGCTGTCTCAAAAGCCTTTAGCCTTTTCTCTAAAAGCTCTAAGCACCTTCCTAGATCCTCACAATCTACATCTGGGTTTTGTCTGACAGCTTGGCACTCCCCAAACGCCTTGTTCAAACGTCCCTTGTGGGCTCCCATTGTGGAAACGTTTTTGAGTCGCTCAAGTTCCATAGGGTAAGTGAGCCGTATTAGACACAATACAGTGGGACCTTACCTCCTTTTCTCTCAGTATCTGGCCAGTTTTCTGGGGAAAACGTTAGTGAGTTTATCTGTGGGTCTCAAGCAGACGGACGCTAATATATTGGTATGTACCAGCGTCATCTCTTAAGTTTAAGTCTGGAAGCTAGTGTCCCATACTGCTTAGATATTGCTTAGAGGATAACCCCCTTTGAGTTTGGGATTTCTGAGTTTAGGGCAAGACACTAATACCACTTGAATTCTTGCAGATTAAGGGTCCTTCCCTGCACATGGTGTTTGGAGGGGGTTATAGCTTAGAGAGATTGGAAGACTAGGAGACATTTCTACTCCATCAAGTAAGTTAAACCCTTTTTCAGTAGTGCATGTAGGTGGGGAATTCTTTCGACTGCAGTCAGCTAGAAATTCTGTCCATAAGCTACTTGTAAGTCTGAGAGAAGCTTCTCAGAGTGTCGGTGTCAACAGTGCTTGGTAGAGGCAGTCCAAGACAAAATTACTATACCCATAGACCGCTTTAACGGACTTAGAGATAAGGCAGTTGCTTTCTGAGCCTTACCCGTCATTGTTGGTTAATTAAGAGTGCGTCACTAATTTGTACTTTAATTAGCCCTACCCACAGCACGATATGGTAATAGGTGAGAATAAGTGACTACCAAAGCTCAACAAGCTTAACAACTTTCTTTACTTATATTGACTTGACTCTGAATTAAAATGTACACTGTTAGCCCTTAAACCCAACTGAACTGTATGTTGTTGTTATGAAAGCTTAACCTAGCAATTCCCTGTACACATCAGTAAATCGTTACAGGATTTAAGCTAGCCTCTGGAGTAAATCACAAATTAAAATGAGTCAAAGACAATAAAATTCACACAGTAAAAATGCAGTCTTTGCAAATTAAATACACTTGGTTAACACAAATAAATTCAGTAGTTCAACTTATGAAACAGTAAGTAAATAATGTTGTGTGTTCAACTTGTTTAATTCAGTGTAGTTAGTTTGAGAAGGTAAATCCTAGCCTAACTTTATATGACTGTTGAAATTAGTGTGCAACTAACATAAATCTGACTTTGCAATTTCCCTGTAAATGTTAACTAGGTTAAATCTGACCTAGCTGTTATAACTGTTGCAAATATTGCAGAGGCCTAACCTAACTGTGGCTTACTTGTAATCACTGTAAATAGTTAAACTTTCAAGCTTAACTAGCCTACCTGGCCTGCCTGTAGATTACTGTAAATAGATTAAATTTACAAGCTTAACTAGCCTACTCTGGCCTGCCTGTAAATTACTGTAAATAATAAACTTCTGAGTAGTTAGCTTAACCTAGCTTACCCTGTGTAAGTCTTTGGGCCTAGGTGTGCTAACTTAACCTAACTTTGATAATGCCTTGTACATTAACTGTGGCCTAGCTAAGTTAAGACTAATCTGTCTGCTAAACTAGCTATTCCACATCTCATTTTTCGAAGGGCCATGTAAAAATTTGTCTTTGGACTGCCTCCTTGTAAGCTGCCCTCTTGGCAAGCACTGTTGACACCGACACTCTGAGATTACTCCTCTCAGGCTCATAAGTGGCTTATGGGACAGATTTCCAAATAACTGCAGGTACAAGAATTTCCCACCTACATGCATGACTAAAAAGGGTGGTCTTACTTGATGGAGAAGAAATGTCTCTCAGTCCTCAAACCTTCATAAGCCCTAGTCCCTCTGGACTCCTTTCGATTCGATGACATGCAGTTAGGACAATACTTCTGCAAGAGTTCAAGGGGGTATCCTCTAAGCAATATCTAAGCAGTATGAGACACTATCTTCTAGATTTGTACTTAAACGGGGACGCTGGTTCATACTGATGTAATAGCGTCCGTCTGCTCGAGACCCACAGTAAAACCCACCCACGTTTCCCCCCAGAAAACTGGCCAGATACTGAGAGAAAGAAAGGTATGGTCCTACTGTAGTTGGTCTGGATAGTGAAAGCTATCCACAGTACTTCGAGATGTCTCCTCCGAGTCCCCAGGACTGATGTTGGTAGTCACGTTGGAATTCACTCGTTGGTGTCTGGTCTTAAAAGAAGGAACTAGCATCTCTCCCACCTAGTTGAAGTGTGGGGCTGCCAGTTCTCCTTAGCTAACATAACCTAATGTTCGCCTATTGAAGGCCTAAACCTACCTATGTTAAGTTCCTAGTGCAACCTTATTAATATCTAAAGTTGTCTCAATAATCCTAATATTAGTCACAATCTGTACAACCTACCTAGACCTTCCTAGGAGAGTAAATCTATGAATTAATATGTGCAATTTCACTACCTTCGCCAACTCGTCAGTGTGTTTGTTTGGGGTGGGTGTGTGGGTTCATAAACTCCGAGGACCTACCAGTGGCAGGTTAAGGATTCATACGGCTTATTTACCCTGTGAAACTTGAGCAACGAAATAAGTTTCCACACTATGTTTCTATGTATGATAACTAAACTTATGTTACTATGTGTGGAAAATATGGGTATTTTCCCGAAAGTTATACCCGATAAACTTTCCAATATGAATAGATATCATTAATGTGTTGCTGTTGGCTTAAACATTTAACTGAGTGTAAAAGAGAACCAACAGATTAGTGGTGCATGTGCTGAGTCGAGAGGGGAGAAGGAGAGAGGCGAGGGTTCAAGTGGAAGGCGTGAGTTAGTCTTTGTCTAGTAGGCCTGGGCGTGGATTCAGTGGCATAGGTGGTAGCTAATAATTAACTCGATTCGGTCAAAACCTTGATACTACGTATCGCTTCGTAATATGAAGTGACGTGAATTAATCTCCATGAATAATGTGGGACGTTAAGTCCAGGAAACCATTGTAATATAATGGTAGAAGGGGAAAGAAGTTGGAGGCGCCAGATTAGGAATGCCATGCGACGCCGCCATGATGGAAATGCTCAAAGTCATCATTTCCATCTCAACTCACCGACTTCGAACTTTAATGAATCGACTACTGAGAGTAATTTAATAGGACATTAAGTCGCCTTGTGAAATGAAGAGAAATTGGTGATGTTAATATCATGAGAGAGAATGAGGACAATAATATTCGGCATCATTCTCCTGAAGACCACATGTTAACTTCACAACTCCTGTCCTGAGGATTGTCGAGGTGTTAAGGGGCCAAAACTCCTTAATCGGGACAAACCAACTAACATCATCATCCTGCTGGGAGAAGAATTGTCTACCGAGCAGGACATCGATATGAGGGGAAATAAACAGACAAAGGACGAAACTCCGTCACCCACAGCTAAGTAACCTTCCTATTTATGACAAACTGATACTGGCCAGTTAGGTATGTTATAATAGTACAGGTAGTGTGGGTGTAATCAACGTTCTTCAGTGACCATCAATAATATTGGGTAAGTGGTCGGTGTGTGTACTCCCTGTAATGAAGCAAATCAGCCCCTCAAGCATTATTTATGTAAGGTGTGATAAATATTAGTTGTGAAAATTTCATGACTGTCCTCACTTATATTTCTTGTCTATATACTTATCTATTTACCATGTGCATAGTTCTGTAACTCAGGGGAAAGAAATAAATGCTGTTAATTAACTCAAGAAATGTATTTGAACTGTGATTATCTTCGCATTCTGTTGCTCTGTTATTGTATGTTCCAATATGTTTTCTCTAGAATTTTTGTTAATCTGTAATATAGTGTATAACATTAATTTTCTTTGTGTCTGATTGTTTTTCTAGTATTAGTATTCATTGTAATAATTATTGTGAGTAGAAATAAGGTTTATAGAGGCAAGTTGACCTTCTTGTGTAGGAATTTGGGAAGAGTTTGTGTACATGAGAGGGAGTTCTATTCAAAACAAGGGAGGGAACACGCGGGAGAGTTCCCATGACCACTCTCACACCTTTGTCAGCTTAAGAAGCCTTTTTCAACTTCTCATATTGATTATACTGCTGCTAACAAGTTTAGCAGCAACCAGGCACCCCCCCCCCAAAGAGATGCCTCAAGAGTAGGAGCGGGCTTGGGGTTAGCAACCAGGCACCCCCCAAAGATATGCCTCTAAAGTAGGAGAGATCCACCAGAGACACTGATGAGAGGAGAGTGCTAGAGAGACCTTGAACACTATAGTCCTGGAGGATCAGACCAGACTTGTAATCTGGGATTTGGAAGGTCTCAGGAGTATTCCAAAGCAGGAATGGATCAAGGCACTTACACTTCAGTATGGAAAGCAATGGAGTTCCTTGGGAACTATGTGGGGAGGTAGTTTTAACATCAGTAAGCCGGGCATACTATAATAATTATGTGCTACTATAAATGTTTCTTCTTTGGTATAAACAATTTCAGATACACTTGTAATGTGTTTATTAAATTGTAAGTGGTTATATCTGGGTATGTTTTACTTCCCCCTTTGAGCCATGTATACAAGGTCCATGTGTCAGACTAAATTAAATAACCTATTGATGTTATCATTTTTCTGTGGAGAGTCAAGCCCCTGATAAGGTGCCTACTGCTCATGTTTTTCAGGCCATGCTACCCTAAGAGCCAGTACTTATCAGGACCCCCTATCTTGTTTTAACTATCCTGTACAACTTATCACTGGGTTTTCTCCTGCTCTAACCCAAACTCCATGTTTTCCTCCCTTCTCCTATGACTATCGTTTCTTTTATCACTTCCACTATAAAAAGAGCAGGTGTTGGCAGCATACTCCCAAGAGAATAGACCGCTACCGTCTATTCTCCCATATTCTAGTAATGTTCCCTTTTATTTATAATAATAATATATTTATTTACTACAAGTACATGTACATGGTATACAGGCCTAGCTGACATCAGTGACATACTACTATATAGAAAGTCCCTTGTTATGCTGAGCATTTCGGGCAGATTAGGTCTGTGTCCTAGGATGCGACTCACACCAGTCGACTAACACCCAGGTACCCATTTTACTGATGGGGAACATAGACAACAGGTGTAAAGAAACACGCCCAATGTTTCTGCCCTGGCTGGGAATCGAACCCAGGCCATCGCCGTGTGAAGCGAGAGCTTTAGCCACCAGACCACCAGATCTCTATATTCCCATATTTTTTTGTATCCACTCCAAGTCTCTACCTGAGGGAATAGACAATATGGCATCGTCTGGTGCTCTGTCGACCCCAGGGTGGGGCTGGGGTGGTAGCTGCATTTTACTGGTGGCAGCGGTGGGATTATTTGTGTTGCTTGGCTCTTCTATGACAGTTTGGAATCAAAACGAAAAAATGACAATGGACATGTACATGTTTCAAGGGGATAAGGAAAAAGATTTAAAGTTAGAAGATTTATTTGAACGAGAAAGTGTCCCCCATTTATCACTAGAGGTTTTAATGAAAGGATGTCTATTTTTGTTTATTCTTTGCCTTATGAAAATTCTGTGTAAATGTAAGATGAGGGACGGTTATTTGAAAACCATAGGGACTTGCATGGATCGAGTGAAGAATAAATATAAGATAACTGATTGGACAAATTTAAAGCATGGATTTTCAGAAAGTAACTATGAAGGTGTTGAAAATAGGTGTAATTTTGATAAGTCTCGGAAGAGTGTGAAAATGGTTAATTCCAGTGAACCTAGCATTTTTAACCAAAATTCAGAGAATTCCATTGCTGATATTTTGAGTGTTGAATTTTGCTCGAAGTTTGGGGAAGGTTGGAACAAGGGAAAATATTTAGAAATACTATTAAGCAAGAGTAAGACTGAGATACTATTCATGTAAAATTTTTTCTGAACCTGAAACAGCCTATGTACGTAGTGGGTAGTTTTATCTTATGCTATTTTCTACGTCTATTTTTCTGTTATGTGGAATGGGAGAAGTGGTAATGACAGTTGTATTCCCTAGTATGGCCTAGGTGTTGGACTGTATAGTTCAGGCTGTTACACTTTTCTCTACTGCTGCTTTGAGCTATTTTGTGTGTAGTCTTATTAGTGGAGGAATGAACAATTTTCCTATGGTTATATAAGAACATACATATTCTGGTATTGACAGTTGTATTCCCTAGTATGGCCTAGGTGTTGGACTGTATAGTTCAGGCTGTTACACTTTTCTCTACTGCTGCTTTGAGCTATTTTGTGTGTAGTCTTATTAGTGGAGGAATGAACAATTTTCCTATGGTTATATAAGAACCTACATATTCTGGTATTGACAGTTGTATTCCCTAGTATGACCTAGGTGTTGGACTGTATAGTTCAGGCTGTTACACTTTTCTCTACTGCTGCTTTGACAGCCGATACAGGGACTTTGAAAGTCCTATGAAACATCATTTCTGCTGGTGTCTTATTAGTGGAGGAATGAACAATTTTCCTATGGTTATATAAGAACCTACATATTCTGGTAATGACAGTTGTATTCCCTAGTATGGCCTAGGTGTTGGACTGTATAGTTCAGGCTGTTACACTTTTCTCTACTGCTGCTTTGAGCTATTTTGTGTGTAGTCTTATTAGTGGAGGAATGAACAATTTTCCTATGGTTATATAAGAACCTACATATTCTGGTATTGACAGTTGTATTCCCTAGTATGGCCTAGGTGTTGGACTGTATAGTTCAGGCTGTTACACTTCTCTCTACTGCTGCTTTGAGCTATTTTGTGTGTAGTCTTATTAGTGGAGGAATGAACAATTTTCCTATGGTAATATAAGAACCTACATATTCTGGTATTGACAGTTGTATTCCCTAGTATGACCTAGGTGTTGGACTGTATAGTTCAGGCTGTTACACTTTTCTCTACTGCTGCTTTGACAGCCGATACAGGGACTTTGAAAGTCCTATGAAACATCATTTCTGCTGGTGTCTTATTAGTGGAGGAATGAACAATTTTCCTATGGTTATATAAGAACCTACATATTCTGGTAATGACAGTTGTATTCCCTAGTATGGCCTAGGTGTTGGACTGTATAGTTCAGGCTGTTACACTTTTCTCTACTGCTGCTTTGAGCTATTTTGTGTGTAGTCCTTATACTGTGTTTTCTCTCTCTGTGCTCTTTGTATATTATGATGTGTTATTTTTAGGGTTATGAGCAGGACAGTTTAGTTCCCTAGTAGATGTCTAGGTGTTGAGCTGTAGAGTTCAGGCTGTTCCTCCTCATTTTTTTTTTTTTTTTGGTTTTTATGTAGGACTGATGATGAATTTTGGACTGTATGTAGATTTAATTGTTAGGGAGGTAGTTTTAACATCAGTAAGCCGGGCATACTATAATAATTATGTGCTACTATAAATGTTTCTTCTTTGGTATAAACAATTTCAGATACACTTGTAATGTGTTTATTAAATTGTAAGTGGTTATATCTGGGTATGTTTTACTTCCCCCTTTGAGCCATGTATACAAGGTCCATGTGTCAGACTAAATTAAATAACCTATTGATGTTATCATTTTTCTGTGGAGAGTCAAGCCCCTGATAAGGTGCCTACTGCTCATGTTTTTCAGGCCATGCTACCCTAAGAGCCAGTACTTATCAGGACCCCCTATCTTGTTTTAACTATCCTGTACTACTTATCACTGGGTTTTCTTCTGCTCTAACCCAAACTCCATGTTTTCCTCCCTTCTCCTATGACTATCGTTTCTTTTATCCCTTCCACTATAAAAAGAGCAGGTGGTGGCAGCACACTCCCAAGAGAATAGACCGCTACCGTCCATTCTCCCATATTCTAGTAATTTTTTTTTTTTTTTAACACATCGGCCGATTCCCACCAAGGCAGGGTGGCCCGAAAAAGAAAAACTTTCATCATCATTCACTCCATCACTGTCTTGCCAGAAGGGTGCTTTACACTACAGTTATAAAACTGCAACATTAACACCCCTCCTTCAGAGTGCCGGCACTGTACTTCCCATCTCCAGAACTCAAGTCCGGCCTGCCGGTTTCCCTGAATCCCTTCATAAATGTTACTTTGCTCACACTCCAACAGCACGTCAAGTATTAAAAACCATATGCCTCCATTCACTCCTATCAAATACGCTCACACATGCTTGCTGGAAGTCCAAGCCCCTCGCACACAAAACTTCCTTTACCCCCTCCCTCCAACCTTTCCTAGGCCGACCCCTACCCCGCCTTCCCTCCACTACAGATTTATACACTCTCGAAGTCACTCTGTCTCGTTCCATTCTCTCTACATGTCCAAACCACCTCAACAACCCCTCCTCAGCTCTCTGAACAATCGTTTTGGTAATCCCGCACCTCCTCCTAATTTCCAAACTCCGAATTCTCTGCATTATATTCACACCACACATTGACCTCAGACATGACATCTCCACTGCCTCCAGCCTTCTCCTCGTTGCAACATTCATCACCCATGCTTCACACCCATATAAGAGCGTTGGTATAACTATACTCTCATACATTCCCTCTTTACTTCCATGGACAAGGTTCTTTGTCTCCACAGACTCCGAAGTGCTCCACTCACCCTTTTCCCCTCATCAATTCTATGATTCACCTCATCCTTCATAGACCCATCCGCCGACATGTCCACTCCCAAATATCTGAATACATTCACCTCCTCCATACTCTCTCCCTCCAATCTGATATCCAATCTTTCGTCACCTATTCTTTTTGTTATCCTCATCACCTTACTCTTTCCTATATTCACTTTCAATTTTCTTCTTTTACACACCCTACCAAATTCATCCACCAACCTCTGCAGCTTCTCTTCAGAATCTCCCAAAGCACAGTGTCATCAGCAAAAGCAACTGTGACAACTCCCACTTTGTATTTGCTTCTTTATCTTTTAGCCCAACACCTCTTGCCAAGACCCTCGCATTCACTTCTCTTACAACCCCATCTATAAATATATTGAACAACCACGGTGACATCACACATCCTTGTCTAAGGCCCACTTTTACTGGGAAATAGTCCCTTCCTCCTACACACTCTAACCTGAGCCTCACTATCCTCATAAAAACTCTTCACTGCTTTCAGTAACCTTCCTCCTATTCCATACACCTGCAACATCTGCCACATTGCCCCCTATCTACCCTATCATACGCCTTTTCCAAATCCATAAATGCCACAAAAACATCTTTACCCTTATCCAAATACTGTTCACCTATATGTTTCACTGTAAACACTTGGTCTACACACCCCTACCTTTCCTAAAGCCCCTTGTTCATCTGCTATCCTGCTTTCTGTTTTACTCTTAATTCTTTCAATAATAACTCTACCATACACTTTACCAGGTACACTCAACAGACTTATTCCCCTATAATTTTTGCACTCTCTTTGTCCCCTTTGCCTTTATACAAAGGAACAATACACGCTCTCTGCCAATCCCTAGGTACCTTACCCTCTTCCATACATTTATTAAATAATAGCACCAACCACTCCAAAATTATATCCCCACCTGCTTTTAACATTTCTATCTTTATCCCATCAATCCCAGCTGCCTTACCCCTTTCATTCTACCCACTGCCTCACGAACTTCCCTACACCCACAACTGGCTCTTCCACACTCCTACAAGATGTTATTCCTCCTTGCCCTACACACGAAATCACAGCTTCCTGTCTTCATCAACATTTAACAAATCCTCAAAATATTCTCTCCATCTTCCCGATACCTCTAACTCTCCATTTAATAACTCTCCTCTCCTATTTTTAACTGTCAAATCCATTTGTTCTCTAGGCTTCCTCAACTTATTAATCTCATTCCAAAACTTTTCTTATTTTCAACAAAATTTGCTGATAACATCTCACCCACTCTCTCATCTGCTCTCTTTTTACATTGCTTCACCACTCTTTAACCTCTCTTTTCTCTCCATATACTCTTCCCTCCTTGCATCACTTCTACTTTGTAAAAACCTCTCATATGCTAACTTTTTCTCCCTTACTACTCTCTTTACATCGTCATTCCACCAATCGCTCCTCTTCCCTCCTGCACCCACTCGCCTGTAACCACAAACTTCTGCTGAACACTCTAACACTACATTTTTAAATCTACCCCATACATTTTCGACCCCATTGCCTACACTCTCACTAGCCCATCTATCCTCCAATAGTTGTTTATATCTTACCCTAACTGCCTCCTCTTTTAGTTTATAAACCTTCACCTCTCTTTACTTACTGATTCTATTTTCCTTGTATCCCATCTACCTTTTACTCCCACTGTAGCTATAACTAAAAAGTGATCTGATATATCTGTAGCCCCTCTATAAACATGTACATCCTGAAGTCTACTCAACAGTCTTTTATCTACCAATACATAGTCCAACAAACTACTGTCATTACGCCCTACATCATATCTTGTATACTTATTTATCCTCTTTTTCTTAAAATATGTATTACCTATAACTAAACCCCTTTCTATACAAAGTTCAATCAAAGGGCTCCCATTATCATTTACACCTGGCACCCCAAACTTACCTACTACACCCTCTCTGCATGTTTCTCCCACTTTAGCATTTAGGTCCCCTACCACAATTACTCTCTCATTTGGTTCAAAAGTTCCTATACATTCGCTTAACATCTCCCAAAATCTCTCTCTCTCTCTACACTCCTCTCTTCTCCAGGTGCATACACGCTTATTATGACCCACTTTTCGCATCCGACCCTTATTTTAATCCACATAATCCTTGAATTTACACATTTATATTCCCTCTTTTCCTTCCATAACTGATCCTTCAACATTATTGCTACCCCTTCCTTAGCTCTAACTCTCTCAGATACTCCTGACTTAATCCCATTTATTTCTCCCCACTGAAACTCGCCTACCCCCTTCAGCTTTGTTTCGCTTAGGGCCAGGACATCCAACTTCTTTCATTCATAACATCGGCAATCATCTCTTTCTTATCATCCGCACTACATCCACGCACATTCAGACAACCCAATTTTATAAAGTTTTTCTTCTTCTCGTTTTTAGTAGATTTGTACAGGAGAAGGGGTTACTAGCCCATTGCTCCCGGCATCTTAGTCGCCTCATACGACACGCATGGCTTACGGAGGAAAGATTCTTTTCCACTTCCCCATGGACAATAGAGAAAATAAAAAGAACAAGAGCTATTAAGAAAAGAAGAAAAACCTAGATGTGTGTATGTATATATATGCATGTGTATGCCAGTGTAGTGTGACCTAAAGTGTAAGTAGAAGTAGCTAGATATACCTGTTATCCAGCGTGTTTATGAGACAGAAAAAAGACACCAGCAATCCTACCATCATGTAAAACAGTTTCAGGTTTCTGTTTCACAGTCACCTGGCAGGACGGTAGTACCTCCCTGGGTGGTTGCTGTCTACCAACCTACTACTAGTAATGTTCCCTTATATTTGATCTCTATATTCCCATATTTTTTTGTATCCACTCCAAGTCTCTACCTGAGGGAATAGACAATATGGCATCGTCTGGTGCTCTGTCGACCCCAGGGTGGGGCTGGGGTGGTAGCTGCATTTCATCCCTTCCCCCTCTTTCTAATCAGTCCATTTACATATACAGTCCACAACTATTGTAGCATCGTACGTACTGGTGCGATCTACTGTAATTTATAATACTGGTGTAGGATAGATGTGCCTAGAATGCGTGTGTTATCGAGGAGGTGTTGATTCACCGGGAATTCTCCCGGCCCGGGTCTTTACCAGATAGCGACCCAGCTCCGGCTCCCTGGCGTGGGAGTGTCAGAGACCTATGTCTCCCATGGGAGGGGATACCCCTCATCGGTGGGACCAACTGGCCCCAGGCCTAGCCACATTCCCCACCAGCACGAGGCATGGAGGTAGATAGATGCTAGGCCTCTCTGGTCTGCCGCCTTCCCTAACGGGAAGGGCAGGCTTAAGAGCTGCAGATGATAGCAAGCTTCAGCCTTGGCACCTACCCTGCCCTAGAAGGGCTGGGCATGGTGATCGACGATGTGTGTTATCGAGGAAACCACTTGGTGCGACCAGGGATGGGTTTTCTCACACGCCTCGTGGGGGTAACTGCGGTAAATATTGTGGCGGTCACCTCCCGTTGATATTATTTGTATGTAAGTGTTGGTGAAGCCCATACAGGTAGTCTCATAATTCCCCACACTATGTATGATAACAAAACTTATGTTACTATGTATAACTAAACTTATGTTACTATGTATAACTAAACTTATGTTACTATGTATAACTAAACTTATGTTACTATGTATTATAACTAAACTTATGTTACTATGTATGATATTATTATTATTATTATAATCAAATAGAAGCGCTAAACCACAGGGGTTATACTATGTATGATAACTAAACTTATTTTACTATGTATGATAACTAAACTTATGTTACCATGTATGATAACTAAACTTATGTTACTATGTATGATAACTAAACTTATGTTACTATGTATGATAACTAAACTTATGTTACTATGTATGATAACTAAACTTATGTTACTATGTACAATAAATGTACCTATGTTACTGTGTATGATAACTGGCTAATTGGTAAGGTTTGTCAGGAAACAGGACAAGTGTTTAAAGACGCGGTCTTAGACATATGATGACCCACAGCTGGAGGTTTTGGTCATCTACTCGAGGCCTTCCATTGCCTTACCCATCCACCCCTTTGAAAAATTATGATAAGAGTTACAACCAATTATTTTGTCTAATATATTCTATTCTATTTTATGTGATTTGCTGGTATGGATACCGGCCCGGGTCTCTTCCAATTTGGCGACCCGGCATCGGCTTCCTGGTAGGGAAGTGTCATGTATCGACGTTAAAGGTACATGTGTGGTATTCCTTTGGTGGAAAGAGGGGTCCTCTCCGAATCTATGGACAAACAACGTCCCAAAAGGTAGTTGCTCCAATGGTGGTTGGTGCAGGGTGCAACGGAGACCCTCAGCAGGCCTTCACAGCAACGTCAGCAGGAAGGAAGGGGGAAAGGCGGGTGACGTGCAATGACTGGAAGTAAGGTCTCCAAACCTTTGACGGCCAAGTAGACCAGACGTGCCGCCTCATCTTCCCGAGCCCGCCCCACCGGGGTCATCGGGAAGTGTCTGCGGCGAAGGGACAATGTAGCTGGGCAGTCCATCAGGTAGTGCACCAGGGGTGTCGAAACCATCCGGTCACAGTGGGCACAGAGCTCCTCTCTTACCTGTTCAATGATCCGAGCAGTGGTGGGATTCCCTAAGCGCAGGCGGTGGACAGCTACCCACAGCTCCCTGGCCTGCTTCCGAATGGTTGGAGGGGGTGCCCTGTGAATCGCCCTGTCATACCAGCGGCGGCTCCGGGAATCCCCAGGGTCAGGAAGTGGGCGCCTGGCCGCACTGGTAGCCCATATCATAATCTGGCTGAGGCTGATGGAGATTGCAACACGTGGCTGTGCCTCGAGCGTTGCAGCCTTAGCAGCCTCATCTGCTGCATCATTGCCGGGAATACCCACATGGCTCAGGATCCAGTTGATGGTGGCTCTGCAACCCTGGGCCATGAGTGTCTGCAGGTCGCCCCGAATGGACGTGAGTAAGTGTATGTTGTCCCTTGGCTCTTTGTGCAGAATTGCCTGGATTGCTGACTTGGAATCAACATGGATGACGGGAGGATGCTGATGGTTTGCAAGTGCATGCTGCAGAGCTTGTTGAACAGCATATAGCTCAGCCTGGAGGATGGTGCAATGGTCTGGAAGGCGCCATCCTGCTGTCAGATTGCTGTGGAACATCCCAGCAGCTGTGCGGCCTGCCTGTGGGTCTCTGGAGCCATCAGTGTAATACGGCACACACCCAGGGCTTTCCACACCCATAATGCCAGCTAAAGCAAGACGTTGCAGAATGTGCTAGGGACAATGCCCTTTGCTGCCTGGTAGGGCTGTCCAGTGCACTGCCAACAGCTCTGGCTCCCAAGGGGGCGGCACCGTGTAGTTCGCTGCAGGTCTGTCGCAGCCTCCACCCTGGAGCAATGGCATGGGCAGGGGCTTCCTTGTGGCATCTGCAACTGACCACAACCACCAGCGGCCGCGGTGCATTGGTATGACATGTCCCTGGTGGACCCGTATATCCCTCATCAGTTTTTCAGCTCCTGGGAGGCGGAGGTACTTTGCTATCCTCTTGTCAGCTACAAGTTGGATCCTGTCCTCAAGGGGCTGCAGCTGCACCTCGAAGTTCAGCAATACAGCATTGGCCCACCTAGGCGCCCCCAGCATGGCCCGTACAGCTGTGTTTTAGACCACACAGAGACACTTGATGTTCGTGGGCCTGGCATGAACCAGAGCAAGCGCCCCGTAGTCGATGAGTGAGCCTACAGCCTGTATGTAGAACAACCTCATGACCTCGAGGCTGGCCCCGACCATAGGGTTGGCCATGGCACTCATTGCCCTGACCCTCTGCAGAGCTCTCTCTTTGATGTGGCATACATGTTTGTTGAAGGTGAGGCGCCTGTCGATGTAGATGCCAAGGTACCTATAGCTGTGAACCCATTCCAGGTTGATGCCCAGGATCCGCAGCCTCTCATTGGGTTCCCTAGTGCGAAGGATCATGGCTTTGGATTTTGCTGCAGATATCTTGAGCCCTAGGCGATGGCAGGGAAGCCAGCAGATCGAGATCCTCCTGGGCTCGCTGCAAAAGCCGGCGCTTCCTGGATATGACAAGCGCCAGGTCATCGGCGTAGCTGAGCAGGAAGGTGCCTGTGGAGAAAGGCAAGCACACAAGCTGGTGCATCAATACATTGAACAGGGCAAAACTAAGCACCCCGCCCTGCGGAGTGCCGTTTTCGAGGGTCTTGAGAGAAGAGGTATGCACCTGGAAATGGACCCGGGCCCGCCTGTCCTGGATATAGGATCGAAGCCATGCAAGCAGCCTGCCCTTAACTCCTCTGTGGGCCAAGAGTGCAAGGACGGCAGGTGCACTGGCTAGCTCGAAAGCTTTCTCAAGGTCGAGGAAGACAACAATGCGGGCTTGGGCGTCTGACCCAATGCTGGCAAGTAGGGTGGTAAGGCTTTCAAAGGTACCCACTCCTCTGGTGAACCCATAGAGGTGTTTATGAGGAGGGCTAAGCTTCCACCTCAGTCGCTCCAGCACCATCCTCTCAGACACCTTGGAGATGCAACTGGTGAGGGAGATGGGTCTCACACTGCCAGGATCCCCAGGTTTAGGAATCGGTATGATGTCAGCCTCCTTCCATACGGCAGGGAGTCTGCCGGCTCTCCATGTCCGGTTGATGACCCCCAGGACAGCTTCGTGACCAGATTGGCCAGACCGAGTGATCATCCCATAAATGACACCATCATGGCCAGGAGCAGTGTCCCGATGAGATGTGAAGGCTGCCTGGAGCTCCCGGTCAGTGAAGTCTTCGTCCATGGCATCCTTTGCCCGGCATGCCACTTGGATCGCCCCCACCCTTCTAGGAAGGAGAGTGGCCTGGAGGTCCTGGAGATCCTGAGGCAGTTGAGCTATAGCTGCTCTGGAGGTGAAGAGTTCCACCAGTCGCTCTGCCTTTGTTGCAGGATCTGGGTGCGCTCGAGACACACCTCGACACTGCCCAGTGGCCATTTGTATCTTGGTCCATATCTCAGATAAGGTGGTGGAGTAGCTGAAGGAGGCACACCACTCAAACCATTTAGCCTGCCGGACCCTGTGCGAGACATTGTGTGCATGCCGCACCACTTCCCTTAGCAGACGCATGGACTCGGCCGTGGGATTGCGCCTGTGCATCTTGCGGACGACATTGATGCAGTGGTTCTGTTCCTCGATTACCTCATCATAGAACCACCAGTCACGCTTGTACGACCCTCCTCCCATAATCCTAGGTATGGCTGCCTCAGCTGCCAACGTGAAGGCCGCCTGTAGGTTCTGACCCGCCTCATCTGGATCTTCTGGTAGAGTAGTCTCCGCCCACCAGTGCTCGATGACCTCCCGAAAGCACTGCCAGTCGGCCTTCTTGAAATTCCATCTGGGGGTATGCGTGGGAGGCGAGTGCTGCTGGACCATCAGTGTAGTGACCACTGCAAAGTGATCACTGGTTAGACGGGGGTGGACCTCCCAACTAGCACTCGAGAGCAGTCGTCTGGAGATGAGCGTGATGTCCAGACGGCCACCGTAGTGATGGGTTGGCTCCCCATTGTTGAGGAGGACGATCTCAGGTACTTCCTCCAGCACAGTCGCACGGTGCCTCTCTCCTGCGTTGGTGGGGGAGACAGAATTAAGTATTGGTGGTGGGCATTGACATCCCCAGCCACAAAAGACCCTACAGGGGGCGAGTGCAGCCACCTCTGAAATGTCAAGGGTGGACCGAGGGCTTCTGTATATGTTGTAAACACGAGAGGTCCATCCGGAAGGTGTAAGGTAACGGCCTGTACCTCCACCCCTCCCCGCAGTCGATGGGGTCAGTGGAGATCGAGTGAGGGATAGTATTCCTGATGTAGACTGCCGTGCCCTGCCAAGCCTTCCAGGCGCTGAAGGTAAGCCGAGAATCCCGGGATACATGGCGATGATTGATGTGTGGTTGGTAAGTGTCTCCTGGAGCAGGAAGACATCGATCTCATCTTGTACTGCAGCTTCAATCACTAAGTGAAGTTTTCCTGTAGCCCACAAATGTTCCACTGAAGAATCTTCAAGGGGAAGAGGGGACCCTCTGATTCCATCTCGCCTGGGACATGTTGTCCTCCGTTGTTGGTGACCCCGGGGCCTCCTCCATCACGGACTGGAAGGACTTTGGATGATGGCTTGAAGTTCCATTGAGTCCTTCCTGTCCAGGAGGACAACGCCTAGCATCCACGACAGGAGCTGCCTGCAGGCGCCCTGTCCTCCGCCGACGGCAGCAGGCGAGTGAGGAGCTCTGAGATGACCCCAACGGTTTTCTTCAGACGAGTAGGAAATGAATCTACCATTACCTCTGTAGGCGTTGGGTCGGACGACTCTTGGTGCTGGTCCTGAGCCAGCGGGTAAGTTTGGGTGGCTGTCGACACTGCAGCTGCATAAGCTGGGTGCACCCTGGGTCCGGCCGGAGTGGCCGTTGACGTCCGGGTCTCCTGGTGGGGAGCCGCTGCTTGACTCTGGACATTCGCAGGAGGGGCCTGCCCTCGGGAAGAGGCATGCTGGCGAGATGGCGTGGATAGTCTGTGCCCAGCAGTGGCCTGCTGGGCAGTGTTCCTGGCCTGTTGTCGCTTTTCCCAGTGACTCTGTCTTCTTGGCCACCTTGCTGGCTGCAAGCCATTGACTGCCCCCTGACGCCTCTGCTGGGAGCCCAGTACCGGGAACTCGCAGGTATCGCCCACCTGTGGCAATTGTGGTGTTGTGGTTGGAGCCCATGCTGACTGTTGTTGGGCAGGTCTGAGGTTGGGCGTTGCCGCGGTTGCCAAGCCGTTCCGGTGACGCACTCGCTGCCAGTGCTGCACCATCACAGGACAGCTCTGGTTCCAGGCATGGTGCCTCTTTGAGCAGTTGGCACACTTGGGCTCCGGCCGAGAGGTCTCGCTGGTCGGTTGTTTGAGGAGTGCAATGCAGTCCTTCGAGTCGTGTGCCTTGCTGCACACTCCACACCTCTTCCCTCGCTGGCAGGTGGCTGCAATATGATTGAACCCCTGACAGTTGAAGCACTGCAGTGGGCCAATCAGGTACGGCCGGGTCTTGAACCTTCCCCAGACCCCAAGGTCCAGGTGCGTGGGGAGTGGGCCTTTGTGGTGTATCAGCACCTGTCGGGTGGGCACCTTGTTCACCTTGGCAGTGAGTCGCTCTGCCTTGACAATATTGGGCAGTTCCAAAATGGGGTCCAATGGAAGGGGCACAGGGACGTGTAAGAGCACCCCCTTGTACACCTTCTCCCAAGCAATCAGTTCCACCATGCTGGGATGCGTCACAACCAGTCCTTTTAATACCTCGTATGAGTCCTCGTCCCGAGGAACGACCAAAATCTCGTTCCTGAGAGTGAACTCGCAGCGGAGCTGGAGGTGGGGGATGCCCTCCAGATACCTCACAAACCCGTAATCGGGAACCTTGAATTTGTTGAAGGCCATGGTTGCAGTTGTCCGAGCAGAGCGGGAAGTCTGTCTTCCACGAGGAGTCAGCCATTCCCCATCCTCTGGGGTGGCTGATGCAACTGGGGCAGGTACCTGGTCGGGCCCCAACCCCGCCTGTTGAGGAGCCACAGCCTCCTGGTGGCCCCCCATGTCCATCTGGGGGACCAGATCTTCTTGGATAGCATCTGCCGGCTGAACTAGTGGCAGATCTACAGATACAGCAGTCTCTACAGCATCCTTGGCCTTCTTGGTGGGGCTCCCATCGGCCCCACGTCGTCCTCCGACTCGTCCTCGCATTCCAATAAACGTTTAGGCCGCTCTCCTGGGCCTGACATGGTGACTGTAGGTGTGGGGACTGAACCAGCAGCTGAGCTGCAGACTGTGACCTCACAGCCGCCCACACGAGGCTCAGGGTTGTGAGGCTCAGGTCCCCGGAGGGAGCCCTTAGCCACCCTCACGTGGCTCACGACTCTGACTCACTTAACACTGTTCACGAGAAACGACACTAATCTGTGCGTAAACTAACACAGACATATAATCCCAAGCGAAAACATAGCCCACGAAGAACAATAACGGCGTAAATCTGTGCGTAAACTAACACAGATGTCTCCTCTGCTATGTTCTATAAATTTATCGAAGAATCCTGGGGGTGTTCTCTATCGCAATGCCAATCCTCCGATCTCTAGGTAAACTCCAGGTAAACCGCCGCTATCAACATAACTGCTCACATCCCGTAAATTTTTTAGGATTTTTTTTCCGTTTTTTTGGGCTATTCCTTGTATATTATTTTTTCTAATAGTATAATAATTGACGATTTAGCATCATATGAGAGTTTACTTAGTTTAATATCTTTATTATGCACCCCATACCCATCCTGTGGGTGGTAGTCAAAAGATTACAGAGGTACATAATGGGTCCAGGGACTGGGCCCCAAAGTTTTGATAGTTGAACAAGGTACAAAGGTAATGAATCATGTAAGTAAGTAGATTTACTTACGTTTATACATGGTTGCAATCATAAACAAATTATAAACCAATGAGCAATTTACTAGTCTACACCCGGTTGGGTCACACACACACACATACACATACACACATAGTTTTAAGACAAGGTATGATAAAGCTCATTGAGCAGGGAGAGCAGTGACCCAGTAGCGGACAGCGAAGAGGCGGGGCCAGGAGCTGAGTCTCGACCCCTTCAACCACAATTAGGTGAGTACATATACACACACACACACACACGTGGCAATGCTTTATTTACAGGGAGCAAAGTCAGGGTATTTTTCCAGAATGGTCTGTAATATACCACTGTGGATAAAATACTTTGACATATCTTGAACATTTCTGAGTGAGTTGTCTCTGAATTCATTAATTTTATCGCACTCCAGTACATAATGACGCAGGGTGTGAAAATAATCCAACTGGCAAAGTTTTTTTTTTTTATTTCAAAACAGTACACACAGGTACATACAAGAAGAGATACATCAGGACCAAAATATGTATGTGATAATAAAATAATTATACTCTGTCATAACCCTACACGTGAGTAGTTTATTTTGGTTTAATATCTTTATTATGCACCCCATACCCATCCTGTGGGCGGTAGTTAAAAGATTACAGAGGTACATAATTGGTCCAGAGACTGGACTCCAAAGTTTTGATAGCTGAACAAGTTACAGTGGTAATGAACTAGATCTGGTCACAATCATGACAAGTTGCAAAGGTAATGAGCTCCAGGTAGAGCTGGTCACAATCATGACAAGTTGCAAGGTAATGAGCTCCAGGTAGAGCTGGTCACACTCATGACAAGTTACAAAGGTAATGAACTAGAGCTGGTCACAATCATGACAAGTTGCAAAGGTAATGAACTAGAGCTGGTCACAATCATGACAAGTTGCAAAGGTAATGAGCTCCAGGTAGAGCTGGTCACAATCATGACAAGTTGCAAAGGTAATGAGCTCCAGGTAGAGCTGGTCACACTCATGACAAGTTACAAAGGTAATGAACTAGAGCTGGTCACAATCATGACAAGTTGCAAAGGTAATGAACTAGAGCTGGTCACAATCATGACAAGTTGCAAAGGTAATGAGCTCCAGGTAGAGCTGGTCACAATCATGACAAGTTGCAAAGGTAATGAGCTCCAGGTAGAGCTGGTCACAATCATGACAAGTTGCAAAGGTAATGAGCTCCAGGTAGAGCTGGTCACACTCATGACAAGTTACAAGGTAATGAACTAGAGCTGGTCACAATCATGACAAGTTGCAAAGGTAATGAGCTCCAGGTAGAGCTGGTCACAATCATGACAAGTTGCAAAGGTAATGAGCTCCAGGTAGAGCTGGTCACAATCATGACAAGTTGCAAAGGTAATGAGCTCTAGGTAGAGCTGGTCACAATCATGACAGTTACAAAGGTAATGAATCATAAACACGTCCATACATGGTAAACAAATGACAGAGTAATGAGCAATATTCGGGGAATGCATCCATTGCCCCAACAACAGATGTTGCAAGGTGCCACGTCAGCAGAAAGAGATTTGACGTTTCATATTCGATGTAAACCCGTTACATCATAAGCCGCAATTGCGGAAACAAAACATTCAAGACAATGATAAGTATAACAAAGCATAGTATTATGTCACTAACTACAAATTACAAACCAAGACCCTCCCCCATCCTCCCGGAGCTACCGGACAACATGATCATGTGCTCTAGTAGCAGGAACCCTCCTGCAGCTCAACACCTTACATATCATGAGGGAAACCAAGACTTAACTGATTTGTGTTCAGAGCCCAACACAGTGTTTCTCAACATAATATATCATACCTCCGAATACAAAACATAGACACCTAACCATGTGTACTTTAAATATGTTGATACTGTTTGTGTAAAATACATTTACATGTTAATGAAAACGGTACGTACAGGTATATACAATACAAGAAGAGAATGCCTAATATGAGTGGAAATTATGTGCAACAATGCTTATTAATATTACATCACACCGACAACACCCCCTACCCCCATAATACATTTACAAATCATTACCAACCTTACCATGTAAACTGTTTGACCATGAATAGATGTTGTTCTTTTGATTTAGTATTACATACAAGTAGGTCGAAACACATATCTGTTCAATACAAAGTATCTTTGTCGACACTCGACTCCAGTCCAACTCTCATGTATGTTACATGAGGATCAAGAAGCACCTAAGTTTACGTCTCCAATCATTACGAAACATTCGAGGCGGTATAAAATACAATTCTCCTACCACTGGCCTTGTTCATGATGAACATACCATCCAAGGTTAATTCTCATAACTCTCTACATGCTTTGGCGTGCTCCCTAACTCAAAACTAGGTGACCTTGTGATATCATCAGAAAACCGTAGGTTCCCTGTCATTAGATCACTTCTCCCCTAAACACCTAACTAAATAACCTCAGTACATATTACAAGTATACATCTGAACACCTAGGAAATTTTTAACACATAACTAAGCAACACTAATATGAATCATCGCCTAATTGTATACTATGTTCCATCCACCAGATAGACAACTTGGAAATCTCTCCATGATGTAAATTCGCACAATCTGAGTCGGTTCTATGTAAGGCCACAAAAGTAACGCACTCAGAGAATAAAACCCCTATTGGTACATGGGGATGTCACTGCCTCTTAAAAGTCTTCGAACTATAATAGCCCAGTTTGAATATCCAACTCACATACCTCTATACTTCTATATATGACCAACCGTTCTCCATGCAAAATAAGTTTACTTTACACTTAATAACTAACAGTTCCACCGAAATGATAAAACCAAGCACTGTGTCTCCGTTTGAACCCCCGCCCCCAGTCTGAGTCAATGACCACACGGAGAAAACTTAACCCCGGACCTAATACAGGTCACCCTCCCTCGTCCTAGGCCACACTTCACATCTTGCACACCTATTCACTAGCGCACTTCATACATAAAATGAAAAGCACCCTCCCCCCTCCTAGGAGACCAGCCCACATGCTCCGTCATGGAACTATTCAACACACAGTGGATGTCACAACCCCTTAAATACATCCATCGTTAGATGTCTATATCCCAAGGAAAAGTCTCTCTCCCAGCTATGTCCATACACCTCACGATTTTTACATTTCGTTCTGTAAAAACGACACGCAAGTGCCCTGATTCGTGTCACACTCCTAATCTCCCGCATTCCCCAAGAAACATATAAAAAGTCGAGTACCAAGTACGAAACCGATCGTCGGACCGCATCCGAACAACCCCATACCTCTAAACTTAACGCCCTAAGCATTGACAACCCTCCGCCCACCTGTCGTAGGACGCCCTGAAACCAGTTCCGCCCTTATTAATTCTTCACAAAAGTATACGACATGGTAGGCCGTTTCCGGCCATCCACACCATACACAGTTCTGATCCCGAGTCAAACCCATAACATACAACTGCGCCCTAGACACTAGGATTCCATGAAGGAAACAGAATCCAGTTTCTCGAACCTGAGGTTGCAATCGCAATCTCTTGAACCAATACCAAATGGTCTTCCAATGGTAACCTGGATAAACCTCCTCACCAATGACCTCACCCCACGTACAGACCAATGTTATCCAGTTTACATACCTTTACCCTCTTGGGGTCTTGCGCCACCAATAGATGCTGCAACATGGCTTCACACAATATTAAATCCTTACCCACCACCACCTTCTAACCTCTCTTTTACTGCGTCAACCCTCGCCCCCTAACTCCGCACTCAGATATTCCTGCCGCACATAAATACCTATCAAATGCCTATGTACCGGTATAAACCCCATACCTCCTTAGCTATTTTTTTCATGACAACATCCTTCTCCAACCAATGTCACGAATCCCCATATAAAATTCAATACTTTCCTCTGTAACCTCAGTACATCCTCTGGAAGCAAAGGATAAACTGCTGCAACAAACCATAATTTACTATATATAAGGACATTAACGACAATTACCCTCTGAAGTATTGTCACCTCACTCGGTTGCCATCCAGCCATTCTTCGAATAACCTCATCTACCTCTAAAGACGAATTAATTGTTTGTGCAGACCTTTCCTCATCACAAATATATACTCCACATATTTTAAGGCTCTCGACAGTTTTCCACCCATACTCCCTGCCCAACGTCCCTCCTACCCAGGACCCCACCACCAAAAATTTTGATTTCTCCCTATTAACACGCATGCCTGATGCATCTCCAAAAAAACCTATAACCCTGTTAATGAACTCCAAGCCTACTCTACCATGCACCATTATGGTAGTATCATCAATGTATCCTACGATGCCCACCTCTACACCCTGCCCACTAAATTCCTGCCCCACTCCTCAATTCACTAACCTATAAAAAGGGTCCTGCAAACAGGCAAACAAGAGCTGCCGCAGCTCCCACCTCATGCCTATCGCGGACCCCACCCTCCCATTCACCTGAACCCGTACTTTCGCATCAAAATATAGCATACGCACCCATGACACCACTTCTTCCCCAAAACCCTGCTTTAATAGCATTGCCAATAAAGTCTCCCTATCCACATTATCAAAGCCTTTTCCCAATCCAATTCCACTACTCCGCCCCCATGACGTTCCTCCACAAAACTTTTAATTCTACGATGGCTGACCCTCATAGACGTTCAGGAATCCATATTGCCCTTCCCATACCACCTTATCCAAAACCTGTTTCATACGATTAGCTAAAATTCGTGCAAAAATCTTGTAATCCGCTCCTAACAACGTGATGGGCCTATATTCTCCTAGAGTTCCGTGGATGTGCACCTTCGGCACTAAACGACGATCCCCAACCCCACCTCCCCACCCATTTTACCTCCATCTTTCATAGCATTGTATAAATGAACCAGAACATGTTTTAACGTTTCCCAATGTACTACATAAAATTCCCGGAATTCCATCCCAACCCGGCGATTTTCCCATTGCCTGACACCGAGACGGCCTGGGAAACCTCCTCCTCCGTTATACAACCCTCCATGGCCACTCTATTCACATTGTTCACGTTCGCCACTATACTATGCAGTAAGGCCACTCTTGCCTCCTGATTCCCTCTCTCCCAGTGCATTTTTGTGCAAACCATTTATCCACATAGTTCCCATGCTTTCCGTAGTACAGAGCCTTTGTCCCTTACAGTATCCAGCCAAGTCCTCGTCAACAACCAAAGACATCACCGTCGTCGCCTTGTGTCGCAACCTGAAACTTTGAAGGACCCGAACAAAGGGCTTATCCCCATAGCACCTCCTCTATCCCTGCCCGCACCCTCAACGCCTGAAAGTTCTCGTTCTGAATATCCTGTAATTGACTCCTAAGACACTATATTTCGCGTGATCATACCTTCCTCCCACACCGTAACAATCTCGCAACTGACCCTCAAGGTACCTCTGCTTTCCGTACCTATAGGACGCATCTTCCCTCCCTAACCTACTGTAAAAACTCTTATTGCAAACTTTGCTCATAAATTCCACCAATCCACCACATTCCCGATTCCTTTACCACCATCCCACAACCTCTCCCACCATAACCCAAAAGTCTCCAAAGCCTCTAAACCCTTCAACAATCTAACTTGAACAGCACCTTCCCATTCTAGAGCTGCCAGCATGCCCGATGGTCAGAGAAACCCAAATCCACGCATTCTACCCTCTCACTACATATTAAATCAGTGATATACACTCTATCCAAACGCGCAGCATAACCTCTCCGACAAAAGGTGAAATCTACATTCCACCCCCCACCCCGAATCACGTCAACAACCCCAGGCGCCCGCAGTACATCCCATAAAATCTCTAAGAGACACCCCCGTCCTCTTGGCTCAACATCCTTTCCCCTGGTAACACAATTCCAATCCACGGCAATCACGGAAACTAAAGGGAGGCCCCTTAGAAAATATACTAAATGCTCGCGCACAAAATCCTCCTTCACCAGTCTATTGACGTCGCTGGCATATACACACAAACAAAACCTACCTTTATATGCCCCCATGTTTTTACGACATGCACAACCCGTCCCCCACCGCCCCAATCCCATGCCAACAGCGTAAAAGGACTGGTCTCCCGTATGCCTACAACAACCCCACCTTTGAAATCATCCGAGTTCCCCACATAACATGTATACCCTTGCACTCGCAACTCACTTCCACACCTAAAATTATGTTCTTGCATAAAGAACACATCAACATCCAAACGTCGAGTGTCGTGTCAGTATCATAGATACACTTGTTTAGTATATCTTTATACAGCTGGTCCCTTTGCGTGTGACGTCACGGTACCCGCTGACGTCAGAGGCTCAGCGCAGTGCACAGCCTATCATAGGCAGACTGGCTCACTCACGTTAGACCTACAGGCGACACAGACGGTGTGCTGGACTCTCCTACTCATACTGTAAATATACCGTAACCATCCAACAAGGAGTATCTTTGACCTCCTATATATCTCTCTCAAGACCCACACAACAAGTGGTGAGCAGCGGTGTGCCGTAATTTTTATCGATTACGATGTTATAGAGAGATAGACTTCAAGCAAGCAAACAGCCTCCAGACCGACCATGTTACCAGCTCCTACATCATAGAAGTCTACATATCTACAGTATCTCCTGGTCAGCTAAGTGCCTTACTTGTTAATTTTGCTGAAACCTACGAGGGTTGACCCGGTTTTGCAAATTCTGTACGAGTAAGCCAGTGAGGGAGAGTCCCATTCAAGCCAGTAAAGCCACCACCAGTTACGTCAGCCTAGGCTTAAGCCAGCTTCTACCTTGCTGTGCTAGTTTGTCACAAGATTCCAAGCCAGTCAATCTGTGTGAAAATATTCTACTAAGCCAGCAAGCCACTCTGCTGTCTGGAAGTAAGCCACGTGAGTCCAAGCATTTATACCACCTTGTACTCCAGTGTATTGCTGTTCTGTGTACAATAACACCCCCGTGGTATTCCTGGGTTTTCAAGCCACCCGGGTTAAGTTCATGTAAACGGCGTAAGCCACAGGCGCACGCGGGAAGCGGTGTGGGCTAACCCTACCAGCCACCACCCACGCTAAGGCGGACGCCCGACCACGTGCATCCACCACCACCCTCTACCACCATTCTTCAGTCATCGATCTCCACCCTAGAGACATTTATTGTGTTGTTGTTTTATTTTTCAGATAATCTATAGACAATTTCGTGTGTTGAGACAATTTCTCGAGTTACATAAATTTTGAGTTATCCTAGGAAGTGTTCTGTGTTAAATTAATTATTTGCATTAATTTTTGATTTCACTAGTATTGTCTCTTGTTAGTTATTGCGTTATAATTTCTGTGAATTTCGTTGTGTTACTAAGTATGCAGTAAGTACAGTTTTGTTGAAATTATCTTGTGTTCCAATATTCCACCAAGTAGTAATTTTTTAAAAGATTTTCAATTTTTTCCCCAGCATTACCCATGTGTTGTTGAATTTTCTGTTTTGTTAATTATTGTGTTCCACCAAGTGTACTACCCCAGAGTTATTTTTTTTTTATTATCTTACCCTTGTTTGTTAATGTTTTAATTGTGTTATTAATTAATTTTGCTTGCCCCAGTAACTATATATTGTTTTCTCCTCCAAGCAATTTTTAATATTTTACCAGTAATATTCCCTGCTAATTCTTATGTGTTGCAGTCAGTGTTATTTTTCCCTTGCACCTGCTATTGTTTTGTGTGCTTGTTCTTTTTGTATAGTGCTAATGTGCCTTCATTTTGCAGATTAGACAAATAACTTACTGAAGATATTATTTTGCTACAATAATTACTTGTATATAGTCAACAAGAGCATGACCTTGTAGAGGCAGTAAGTAACTGTTCTGTGCCTTGATGAGTATCTTCCAGCTAATGTAAGTGTTAATACCAATTTATTGTCATTAATTTTTCATTTGTTTTCATGTGTTGTTGAACAAATTCACTCTTAGTTTGTCTAAAGTCATGTTTGAAATTGTTCAGTAATTGTTTCATTGAGTTACCTTGCTTTGCTTGCAATTAAGAGTAAGAGTGTTCAAAATATTTTATTTCTAATATCTTTGTGTTGTGTGAAAATAATTTACCCCAGTGTGAATTTTTTTTTTCAATCGCCTTCCTGAAATTGATTTTGTGAAAGAAATTTGCCATATTCACCTTGTTTTATCAATTTTGTTGTGTTTAATTGCTCTAGTAACTTGTCATTTCCTAAATAATAAGTAATTATTCCAGTGAACTTCTAGTGATACAAGCAGTAAAGTTACTTTCATTTATTGAGTGAACAATTCTACCGAATTGTTTTGTCAGATTGTTGCTAGTGCCATAAGCATTATTGAATTCTTTTAATTAATTGTGCATTTAATTCTTTATTGTGTTGCAATTTTTATTATTTAAAGAAAAGAAAACTCATTTTGCTGTTCAAGTTTAAAACTAGATTGTTTTATCTTTGTGTTGAATTTTTTGCCAAGTCAATTTCCAGTGAGTTATCTTTTCTTTAGTGTTATTGTGCTATTATCCGTGTTACTCATGCAGAAAGTTAATAATTACTATCAGTTAAATATTGTGCCATATACTTGTTAAATTTTTGCTTTCAATTCGATTCTCGAATTGCTCAGTCATGTCTCTAAAGTTAAGTAGTAATGTGTTTGTGCCGCGAGGCATTGAAGTTTTTTAACCATGTGCGATAATACGGGTATTGCCATTCAGAGCCATAATGATAACAAGTCAGTGAAAAGTTCTCATAGTCCCTTTGACTGAAAGACAGTTTGCCTTTGAACAAGTGTTTGTTCTTTTAGTTGTTTAGAGAATTGCCAGAGGATGCGGAATGTAAAGTTCAGATTGTTTTGAGAAAAAATGGTTTCACTTATTAACTAGCCGGGATCGGCACTTTTTACTGTCCTCCTGTCTGGAATTAGCCCCACAATATCTTGCATGCAAGATAGCGTTTAGATGCCTAGGGGCCGGAGGTATCCCGACCGCCTTAATGGTCTATCCTTCAAGTTCTGTTAAGTAGTAGTTCCCCCCAGGGGGCCCCTTTTTGAAGAAAAACTATTTGAAGAGTTATAGCATCTCTCGCTGATGCAAAACAATTCAGAAAGCCGTTTCTGTTTAGGGACTACAGGGCCAGTTTTTTTCCCTCTGTTCCGATAGTGTTCCTTCCCGTTGACAGTAAGCCTTTTAGAGAAAGGCGTGTGTCGAGTAATTTTACCTGCAGTAAAGATAGTGAAAACCGTTCTCCTTGCTCATACTTTGTGTCATTGAGCTAACTATTTCAACCGGGGGGATCCATCCACTCCACCCGGGCCCGTTTTTTTCCCCCAGTAGGAAAGTGATCATAAGTTGTGAGCTAAAGATAGAAAATTAGAAAATCCAGTTTAGAACCGAATTATTGACTGTGTGTTTTGTTATTAGATTTCCATATCTAAAGATTGTTGTGTGTTCAAGTTCTTCTCTTTTCCTCTGTCGGAGGCCATTAACATTTATTGTAATGCACTTGAAGACAATGGCGGGGTTTTTCATTTCTCTTCCCCCCCCCCTGACAAACCGACTTGGGGTTTTATATTACTTCTAACGGACTTCCCCCCCCTCTTACCTAACTTACCTAAGGGGGACGTTGTCACCTTTGGAACATCTGCCCAAACCTTTTCTTACCTCTGCCCCGGGGGGAATGTCATCCTCCACGGGTGTCTTGGCCTCTTTTGGAACTCCCCTACTCCATGTCCCCGCCCATCTTCCCCCGTGCACCTCCCGTCCGCCTC
>WNWK01023723.1:0-27500 GCA_009830355.1 Cherax destructor | reverse complement strand
GAAGGCCTACTGGTACAATCTCCTCTTAAAGCTAGCCAGGGTCCTAGAGGATCCCAGAAGGAGGTCGAAATATACAGATCATTCAACTTGTGATGTTTCTGTTCCCATGTGGGTTATTAGTGAGCAATAACACGTGCTCGTTATACTTTAGTTATTCATAAGAATGGAGGAACACTGGAACAGGCCTAATGGCCCATTAAGAACAAAAAGCCACACTACCCTGACTGCAACAATACACAAATAACCCACACACTGGAGAAACTTACGACGACGTTTCGGTCCGACTTGGACCATTTACAAAGTCACACTAACACAAGAGTGAGGGAGCCAGTATATATATAGCGAGGACAGGGACGGGACAGAGGGAGGAAGACAAAAATATGCCCATACTAGGCAGGTCCTAGTATGGGCATTACATTCCACACACTTGTCCAACCTTTTCCTAAAGGCCATACAAGCACTTGTTTCAAGGGTCCTTCAGGAGCCTTCCTTCAGGTATTTACATATATTTAACGAACAATCTAGCTAAGCAAGAGAGACTAATATCACAGTTAATATATACATTACTCACCACTAAAAGGCGCCTCAGGAAACAGTGTGGGGATGTCCCCTAACCCCACCCCCTCCACTCTCCCACCCACACCATTCCTTCCTCCAGTAGAATACTTAATAATATCTTTATTTACTACAAGTACAAGGTATACAGACCATAGCTGACATCAATGACACTACTATATAGAAAGCCCCTTGTTATTCAGAGCATTTTCCGCAAATTAGGTCAAGTTTGTCCCCACACCAGTTACCTAACACCCAGGTACCTAATTTTACTGCTAGGTGAATATGTTCGGTAAAAAGAGAGGAAGGAAGTAGTGGTAAAGGTAATGCTGGTAGTGGAAGAATAGTAGTAATAGTAGTAGTAATAATAGCAGTAATAATAGTAATAGTAGTAACAGTAATAATAGTAGTAGTAATAGTAGTAGCAGTAATAATAGTAGCAGTAATAGTAGTAGCAGTAATAATAGTAGCAGTAATAGTAGTAGCAGTAATAGTAGTAGCAGTAATAGTAGTAGCAGTAATAGTAGTAGCAGTAATAATAGTAGCAGTAATAATAGTAGCAGTAATAATAGTAGCAGTAATAATAGTAGCAGTAATAGTAGTAGCAGTAATAGTAGTAGCAGTAATAATAGTAGCAGTAATAATAGTAGCAGTAATAATAGTAGCAGTAATAGTAGTAGCAGTAATAGTAGTAGCAGCAATAATAGAGCAGCAATAATAGTAGCAGTAATAATAGTAGTAATAGTAGTAGCAGTAATAATAGTAGTAGTAATAGTAGCAGTAATAATAATAGCAGTAATAGTAGTAGCAGTAATAATAGTAGCAGTAATAATAGTAGCAGTAATAGTAGTAGCAGTAATAATAGTAGCAGTAATAATAGTAGCAGTAATAATAGTAGCAGTAATAATAGTAGCAATAATAATAGTAGCAGTAATAATAGTAGTAGTAATAGTAGCAGTAATAATAGTAGCAGTAATAATAGTAGCAGTAATAGTAGTAGCAGTAATAATAGTAGCAGTAATAATAGTAGCAGTAATAATAGTAGCAGTAATAGTAGTAGCAGTAATAATAGTAGTAGTAATAGTAGTAGCAGTAATAATAATAGCAGTAATAGTAGTAGCAGTAATAATAGTAGCAGTAATAATAGTAGCAGTAATAGTAGTAGCAGTAATAATAGTAGCAGTAATAATACTAGCAGTAATAATAGTAGCAGTAATAATAGTAGCAGTAATAATAGTAGTAGTAATAGTAGAAGTAATAATAGTAGCAGTAATAGTAGTAGCAGTAATAATAGAGCAGTAATAATAGTAGTAGTAATAGTAGCAGCAGCAATAATAAGCAGTAATAATAGTAGCAGTAATAGTAGTAGTAGTAATAGTAGCAGTAATAATAGTAGCAGTAATAGTAGCAGTAATAGTAGTAGCAGTAATAGTAGTAGCAGTAATAATAGTAGCAGTAATAATAGTAGCAGTAATAGTAGTAGTAGTAATATTAGCAGTAATAATAGTAGCAGTAATAATAGTAGCAGTAATAATAGTAGCAGTAATAATAGTAGCAGTAATAGTAGCAGTAATAGTAGCAGTAATAGTAGCAGTACAAGTACAGCAATAGTAGAGCAGCAATAATAGAGCAGAATAGTAGTAGTAGTAATAGAGCAGCAATAATAGTAGCAGCAATAGCAGTAGCAGAATAGTAGTAGCAGTAATAGTAGTAGCAATAGTAGTAGAATAATAGAGCAGTAATAGTAGTAATAATAGTAGCAGTAATAGTAATAATAGTAGTAATATTAATAGTAGTAGCAGTAATAATAGTAGCAGTAATAGTAGTAATAATAGTAGTAGTAATAATAGTAGTAATAGCAGTAGTAGTAATAGTAGCAATAGTAATAGTATTATCATACAGTATAGTGTAGCAGCACATTACTGGTGTTCCCACAATATAACTATTATATATAGTAGTGTAGCCGCATAGTGTTCCCACAATATAACTATCACAGAAAGCAGCAACACACAGAGTTGTCAGGAAGTGGAATAGTCTGGGAAGTGATGTAGTGGAGGCAGGATCCATACATAGGTTTAAGAAGAAGTATGATAAAGCTCATGGAGCAGAAAGAGTGACCTAGTAGAGACCAGTGAAGAGGCGGGGGGCCAGGAGCTGTGAATCGACCCCTTCAACCACAACTAGGTGAGTAGACTGCGGGTGTATCATAGCTTATTCAATACATAAAAATCCGCTAAGAGACATATTATACACGACCTTAACACTCGCGTACCAGTCATCTACACACTTTCTGCACTATTATAATTTACATGTAATAAAATATTAAGCACAAAGAAAGCCACTAATATGGTACTAAACTTTACACACTACTTAAGAACTGTACATAAATGAACTACAATACCCGTCAACATGAAGAAATTAGACAAGTGGGAAACATCTGGGTATCTTTAGATACCCAGAGGTGTCTAATTACTTAAGAACTAGGTACAAGGGACACGGGAACATATCAGTTAAATTTGGAGCACCTCTCGATTAATTACAATGATTAACTTTAAAATAAGGTTTGATCCGAGGAATGTAAGGGCAGTCCCAATGACTTTTCAATAGCATTCCTTAAAGGGACAACTGCCACAGAAATATTTACACAAAAAATGTTATTAATTAACGGACAACTGTGTATAACGATATGCTGACAATTGAATAAAGATGGGCAACATGTGGATATACCTTTGATGCTTTCCTATTTCCGGAGCCCGGCCATGGACCAGGCTCGTTTGGTGCTAGCCTGGTCAACCAGGCTGTTGCTGCTGCTGGTCTGCTGCCCAACATATCCATCACAGCCTGGTTCATCTGGCACCTGGTGAAGATACTTGTCCAGTTTGCTCTTGAAGACTTCTACACTGGTTCCAGCAGTGTTTCTGATATCTTCTGGTAAGATGTTGAATAATCTGGGGCCCCGGATGTTGATACAGTGTTCCCTTATTGTGCCCACTGCACCTATTGAGACGTTTCACTCATCAAGAGCTCCTGGTGAGCGAAAAGTCTCCTAAATGAAAGTTGTCCACCAGGTCAACAACCGAGAGGCCTCAGATGTGACTACAGGTACAATACAGGTAACATTAATAACACTTGTGCAACAGTTACCTGTCTTTATTCCGAAACATTTCACCTACACAGTAAGCTTCTTCAGTCGGGTAGAGGAGACACAGCAGAGCATCTCCACTGTTTTGAGACACTGTGACCGCGGGTTCGAACCCCACCCGTGGTATGGTTTGAAGGCGAAACGTTCAGAATAGATACCTAACTGTTGCATGTGTGTCTTATCAACTTATCGGTACAATTATATTTATAACGGTGCACGTATGGGGGAAGGGGGAACCTTGAAGCGATTATCTACAATCAATGTTGACTTATTTTCTGTCTCGTCAACACGTAAGATGACAGGTAAATCTTACAAACATCTGTTTACATTCATTACATACACACCTGCCATTACCTAAGTGCTTCGTAATAGTTGTTAATCCTGTAATATTTCCTTTCCAAGCCATGAGGCCTGGTCTGAGACCAGGCCGTAGGGAAGGTAATCCACAGAACCACTGCCGTAATATATTACAAGGACCCCCATTGGAATTAAGTCACTGACTTTTTTGGGGTTATCCTAGGTAATTTACACGTTGAACTATTTATAAGTGTACTTATCACAGGTATGAATATCTAATGAAGCGGTTAATTTTCATTATTATATTCACGGGGAAGGTGTAAACACTCATACCACGACTGGTAAATACATATACACGTTTACCTTTGATGATTTGAGAGCTTTCTTACTCCCGCTGTGTTGCTGGCATGGTCAACCAGGCTGTTGGTGCTGGCGGTCATCTGGCCCGCATATGTACAGGAAAATGCTATGAAATATTACATACCAACACAATGGTAACAGTATTTATGTTAGGGCTTATACGGCGCCTGGGGAATGGAAGGTATTATTATTATTCTCATGGGAGCATCGATCACGTGGGAGCTATAAAGCACCTGGGATATGGGAGGTAATCAAGTTTAATCCGAGGAAGGGAAGGGTTGCTTAATTTCCTTGCATCAAGATCCCTTTACTGGCATAAAGAAGCCCCGACCTTGGCAGTGTTAAATTTTCATTAGTGGGGTAACACAAGATCTCGACACCGCTGTCATGACACCGGGGCTGCAACAACTCTCATCCCACACCTGCCATATACCACTGACTTGTTTCCAGAGTTTTCCTACCTACTCCTATAGCCTGGCCACTCTTTGGTGCTTGTCTGGTCAACCAGGCTCTTGCTGCTGGCGGCCCGCTGCTCTACATACCACAACCTGGTTGATCTCTTGGAGGACGTAATGCAAACTGGAAATGATGGCTTCGGTCCAGTCCTAGACCATTATCAAATAACCAAGTGTTCTTTATTTATGTTCATACAAAATAAAGTGACTCAACCTCTTGGCCAATACTCATGAAGGCTGAAATGCCGTATTGATAAGTTGATTACACACACACATGCAACAGTTAGGTGTCTATTTCGAAACGTTAGGCCTACACAGCAGGCTTCCTCAGTCTAGTACAGAGGCAGCAGAAGCTATAGAAGTTTTTACCTAGACAATCTGTCCCTATATAAACTAGTGGGAACACTTTAAAGTACATACAATTTATTGTGTACACAAATAATCCACACACACAAGAAACTTTTGAGAAGGTTAGGTCAGACTCGGTCCATTACCTGGTCAAAGACGATAATTAGACCAGTGCAACATCTATTGTAGATGTATCGCAAACTAGTGGCTTTATCAATACAAATTCAAGGACATAACTGAAAGACGGTAGAATTATATACAAAAAGATGAGGTAATCAGTCCCTGGGAAGGTTTGAAATCCCTCGACCTGTACTAACTGAAACGTAAGGACCCCAATGGAAATAAGTCACTGACTTTTCGGGTTAGTTTAGGTTCTCTACACATATGCTGCCACGTATGATAATGTATGTAACTGTATTTGTATATACCTTAATACACTTACTTATACATTATAATATACACTTGGAAAATTAAAGAGGGATTGGTCTCAAGTCTACTCACATAAATTGTTCCTTATGAATGTAAGAGGTTTGGCAGACTGTGCAAAATACCTGAAAAGCAGGGGGGTGCAAAGAGTAAAAAAAATAAATAAATGTGAAGGGACCAAGACTTTTCAACATCTTCCTTCATACATAAGATAGATTATCAATATACCCCTACCTGTCTTCAAGGAGGAGCTAGACAAGTTTCTCAAGCCAGTGCCCGATCAGGCGGTGTGTTGCTTACACCGGGCTTCATGCGACTAGCACCAACAACCTAGTTGATAAAGTCATTCCCCGGTCTAGGACCGGGCCACGAGGGCGTCGACCCTCTGAACACACCAGAGAGCAACAATAAATTCTCACCTACAGATAAACTGTGGTTTAGAAAAACAAGATGAAAAAGGGAACACTTGTCCAGCGTTTGGTAATCTTTATTTGGGAAACGTTTCCTCGACAAATTCCAAAACGTTGCACAAGCGTTTCATTCTTCCGATAAAGCCGATAACGAGCGAATATTCTCGGTAAAATGACACAAGCCGCATATCATGTTAATACAACTGTTAAAATGTACTCAACATAAAGGCCAGGTGGTGATCCAGTTTACCCTCAAATGCCTCTAACACTTGTTCTAGCAACGTTTCTGACATCTGAATACTTTCAATTTACGTGTGGTCGTGTGTGTCGTGTACACGTCGTTGGTAGCCCTGCATCATGTGGTCGTGTGTGTCGTGTACACGTCGTTGGTAGCCCTGCATCATGTGGTCGTGTGTGTCGTGTACACGTCGTTGGTAGCCCTGCATCATGTGGTCGTGTCGTGTACACGTCGTTGGTAGCCCTGCATCATGTGGTCGTGTGTATCGTGTACACGTCGTTGGTAGCCCTGCATCGTGTGGTCGTGTGTCGTGTACACGTCGTTGGTAGATCTGCATCATGTGGTCGTGTGTCGTGTACACGTCGTTGGTAGCCCTGCATCATGTGGTCGTGTGTATCGTGTACACGTCGTTGGTAGCCCTGCATCATGTGGTCGTGTGTCGTGTACACGTCGTTGGTAGCCCTGCATCATGTGGTCGTGTACACGTCGTTGGTAGCCCTGCATCACGTGGTCGTGTGTATCGTGTACACATCGTTGGTAGCCCTGCATCATGTGGTCGTGTGTCGTTTACACGTCGTTGGTAGCCCTGCATCATGTGGTCGTGTATCGTGTACACGTCGTTGGTAGCCCTGCATCATGTGGTCGTGTGTATCTTGTACACGTCGTTGGTAGCCCTACATCATGTGGTCGTGTACACGTCGTTGGTAGCCACACATCATGTGGTCGTGTACACGTCGTTGGAAGCCCTGCATCATGTGGTCGTGTGTATCGTGTACACGTCGTTGGTAGCCCTGCATCATGTGGTCGTGTGTATCGTGTACACGTCGTTGGTAGCCCTGCATCATGTGGTCGTGTGTATCGTATACACGTCATTGGTAGCCCTGCATCATGTGGTCGTGTGTATCGTGTACACGTCGTTGGTAGCCCTGCATCATGTGGTCGTGTACACGTCGTTGGTAGCCACGCATCATGTGGTCGTGTGTATCGTGTACACGTCGTTGGTAGCCCTGCATCATGTGGTTGTGTATCGTATACACGTCGTTGGTAGCCCTGCATCATGTGGTCGTGTTATCGTGTACACGTCGTTGGTAGCCCTGCATCATGTGGTCGTGTGTATCGTGTACACGTCGTTGGTAGCCCTGCATCATGTGGTCGTGTGTATCGTGTACACGTCGTTGGTAGCCCTGCATCATGTGGTCGTGTGTATCGTATACACGTCGTTGGTAGCCCTGCATCATGTGGTCGTGTGTATCGTGTACACGTCGTTGGTAGCCCTGCATCATGTGGTCGTGTATCGTGTACACGTCGTTGGTAGCCCTGCATCATGTGGTCGTGTGTATCGTATACACGTCGTTGGTAGCCCTGCATCATGTGGTCGTGTGTATCGTGTACACGTCGTTGGTAGCCCTGCATCATGTGGTCGTGTGTCGTGTACACGTCGTTGGTAGCCACGCATCATGTGGTCGTGTACACGTCGTTGGTAGCCCTGCATCATGTGGTCGTGTACACGTCGTTGGTAGCCCTGCATCATGTGGTCGTGTACACGTCGTTGGTAGCCCTGCATCATGTGGTCGTGTACACGTCGTTGGTAGCCCTGCATCATGTGGTCGTGTACACGTCGTTGGTAGCCCTGCATCATGTGGTCGTGTGTATCGTGTACACGTCGTTGGTAGCCCTGCATCATGTGGTCGTGTGTATCGTGTACACGTCGTTGGTAGCCCTGCATCATATGGTCGTGTGTATCGTGTACACGTCGTTGGTAGCCCTGCATCATGTGGTCGTGTGTATCGTGTACACGTCGTTGGTAGCCCTGCATCATGTGGTCGTGTGTATCGTGTACACGTCGTTGGTAGCCCTGCATCATGTGGTCGTGTGTATCGTGTACACGTCGTTGGTAGCCCTGCATCATGTGGTCGTGTGTCGTGTACACGTCGTTGGTAGCCCTGCATCATGTGGTCGTGTGTATCGTATACACGTCGTTGGTAGCCCTGCATCATATGGTCGTGTGTATCGTGTACACGTCGTTGGTAGCCCTGCATCATGTGGTCGTGTGTATCGTGTACACGTCGTTGGTAGCCCTGCATCATATGGTCGTGTGTATCGTGTACACGTCGTTGGTAGCCCTGCATCATGTGGTCGTGTACACGTCGTTGGTAGCCCTGCATCATCTAGAATTCATTACCCTTGAAAACGACTGACTGCTCATGTTCTGCCTGTAAGCTTGTCTACCTTTGATGGCTTTACACTTTTAATATTCCCAAACACTGGCCCAGTTTGGTGCTTGCTGGTCAACCAGGTTGTTGCTGGTGGTGGTGGCCCGTATATCCATCACAACCTAGTTGATCAGGCAACGGTGGAGGACATTCAGGTTTCCTCTTGAACACTTCTACACTACCGTTCGTTAATTGCCGAATTGCCTTCTGGGCGCTTATATTTTTCAGAAATTTTCATATTATTATCATCATCATCATAACTAAGCTCCAATTCAATAACTTATACTGATCTACATATAGTTACCAAAAAAACAATATTTGAAAAAAAAAAAAAAAATACACTAAGGACCCCAATGTAAATAAGTCACTGACTTTTCGGGGTTATCCTAGGTAATGTACACATGTTACTGTGTACGATAATTGTACTTATGTGTACCTGTACCTACATAAACTCACTCACGTCTGGCAGCGCTGGGCATAATATAAAATCTCAACCATGTGTTTTTCACTCGAACGCTAAAAATAACGTTGAGTAAATGAACACGCACTGCAACCAACACAATTATTGTCACATTTTTTCACTCGTTAAGTAAGGCAACCCCCAACGTCATTTTACTTAATAACAATAATAATAATAGCCTATATTTCCATAAGTACATGATACAACTTATACAGACCATAGCTGACATCAATGACGTACTACTATATAGAAAGCACGTCGTTATACAGAGCATTTCCCGCAACTTAGGTTAATATTGTCCCCCAGGATGCCACCCACACCAGTAGACTAACACCCAGGTACCTACTTACTGCTACGTGAACAGTGACAGCAGGTGTCTTGGGGAAACACACCCAAAGGTTTCCACCCGTCCAGGGGATCGAACCACAGACCTCAATGTGTCCATTAATCTAACATATAGTCGGCATTACTACAAAAATCCAGAAGAGGGTTTACACATAACTGGAGTGATTACTGTACGTGATGATCCCATACTAGTAAAGGTTTTGTAAATTATAGACCTAACACGGGGCACTAATTATATTCACAGCATGAGGACTAGTCACAGACCGGGCCGCGGGGGCGTTGACCCCCGAAACCCTCTCCAGGTATACTCCAGGTATATAGGAAGACGTTAAAGACAGGCAGCCTATTACTGTTAATAATGGTAAAATTACCCAAAGAATGTGAGGTAAATGGACACAGATGCAACTAATGTCATATTTCTTGTGACAACGTTTCGCTCTCCAGGAGCTTTGTCAAGACGTTACTGTAGAGAGATCAAATGAAAGAGTGGGTTAGCAGCTGTCAACAATTTTGTTGACAGCATCTCACCCACTCTCTCATCTGGTCTACACCGTCTTGACAAAGCTCCTGGAGAGCGAAACGTTGCCACAATAAAATATCATCTGTATCCATTTACCAAATATCCTATATACCGACAGGTTAATGAATAAAGGCACTTGCAGCATCACGTTAACATCTTTAGTAGCAATAAAGTCACCAGTGTCACATGCGTCTCACTCACCCTTAAGGATCATACAGAGCTTGCCAATAATAAGGCATCAATGCTAAAAAATATATACGGGGAGGATGGGGTGGAGGCGTCATGGAGTGAAGCAGTGGTCATGATGGCGGGGGTCCCACTCCATGATGGCACTTGGGAAGGATCAATGAGCACAGCACTTTCAACGTGCTCCTACAATAACAAGTCATCATATAAACTCGCCTAGGGTAATATCCTAGACAAATTAATAACATTATATGTGATGAGTCTACTCCCGAAGCCCGGCCATGGGCCAGGCTAGGGAAGATTTTCCAGCATTTATTCACAAAAAATACATATACTACAGAGCTAACTCCCAGGGAGGATTTTTCAGCATCTATTCACAAAAAAATACATAATATAATCTTTTGTTTGCTTTAGTTAAAACTATGAAAAAATTCTGGGTCAATTTATATTTAGAAAACTTAATGGGTCATTTTATAGTCACTATCTTCAAGGAACTAAGGGAGTGCCTTGATGCTAATTAAGGGTTCTTTATACCTACCATCCTTTAATACGAGTGTGAACCGCAAACCTATTAAATTCAAGGACCCCAATGGAAATAAGTCACCGACTTTTTTGGGTCATCTTAGGTAATCTACACATATACTACTATGTATGATAATTTATGTAACTATTTATGTGTACCTGTACCTTAATAAACTTAAATTAAGTACTCGACAAAGGTCCTGGAGAGACTGAAAAGTCGTCACAAGATCCCCCTGTTATGCGAGAGTTATTTGTGAATTGTTGCAGCCAGGGTATTGTGACTCGTTATTGTTTACATTAACATTACAGGAGGATGGCTCATCTTCCTGTCTGGCGGAGATTAAGACCAAATCAACTCCAACATTCCTCGCCTGACTTTAGGTCACTACGCCCCCTATACGCATCTCCTCTCTCCCGAGGTTCATCTGTTTGTGACTTCATAAAAGCCTACTGCGAGGGAGAAACATTCTTATTAAAAGATCACACTATACTGCAATTGTGTTTTCTTACATCGTATCGGTATTTTATACTATTTGTCTTTACCATAACAAGTAAATCTTGGTCTCGTGAACACGCATGAAGACGGGTATAACAACATTCAGTATATGGTCTACATGCCTCTTAATAGTTCTTAATCCTGCAATAATTCCCGTCCAACTTAGCAGGCTTGGTCTCAGACCGAGCCATGTTAAAGATAATCCCCAGAAACACTAACAAATAACAGATAGTGAAGGAGGGCCCAAAGGAGGTACTGACAACAATAAACACGGTGAAGAACACGTATGGTGATATCGACAGCATGAACAAACATTTGTGAACAACTCAAGGTATTTATGGAGGACACGTTTCACTTACGTTTATTTAGGCACAGGGACACATAATTACAATTATCATAGTGTAAATTACCCAGGATAACCCAAAACAGTGAGACAAAGCGACTTATTTCCACTGTGGTCGTTGCCTCAGTGACTGTCACCACTTAACTCGTGGCAAAACATTTCAGCAATATTTTTAATTGTGCATAATTGTGTCCAACAAAATGACGGGCTGAGCAAGAAGCTTCTATTGGGACAACGTTTCGCTCTGTGTATAGTTTTATCAAATGACGCTACAGTCATGACAGTTCAAGTCATGACGCTGAGGATTACTGTAATCAAAAATCTGCTACAGAAACATCTGGATAATAACGGACACAACACCGAGACTGGACCAAGTCACAACCCTCAAAATGGAATTGAAAGATGAATGACTTTTCAAATTTGTAATATATCACTGTCATATTTAACATAATTCAGCACATCCGCAGTATGCAGCTAACATTCTAAGTTACATTATGGGAACAAAAGTTAGCAATCTCCTTGTCATACCCCAAGGCTGAGGGATGGCATCACTGCTTCCTTGGTCTTTTCCATTCAGACTGGAGCCTAATGGACAGATCAACCAGGCTATGATGGATATGAGAGTCAGCGGACCTCCAGCAGCAACAGCCTGGTTGACCAGGCTTGCACCAGATGAGCCTGGTCATGCCATGAGTACTGTCCAAACTCATCAAAGGTACTTTTGCACATGCCTTACTCACCCTTCTCCATCACACAGGATGGGTTTTATATACGGGGCAATGAAATTGTCTAGTCTGAAGTGGGAGGCCAAGATATCGTCAGACACTACAATGGATTCCGTAGCTACGGAAGCTTCAAAGATTTTCTTCCTGCAAGGCTGCAACAATTATGCATATTGAGCATATTTTTAACTTCTAAAATCATGAGATTTTTTAATATAGGCACCGAAAAAATTATCTCTGAACTTAATTCTGTTTGCAATATGAACTACACATTTAAAACGGGCAATATTCTTAAGCGATTTTTACATTAAAATGCATTAGGCCTACTGAACCATTAAAGGCCACGTGTTTACAGGTCACACAGGTAAATACTGCAGTAGGCCTACTTGCCCAAGCTAGGCAGGTATGTTAATTTAGGTACAGGTACACAGTTACATAAATTGTCATACATAGCAGCGTATGTGTAGGTTACCTATGATAACCCCAAACAAGTCTGACTTATTTCCATTGTGGTCACCTAAGTATACTCCCAATGTTTGTTTATCACTTAAATACACTGACAACTAACATCCAAGTTCATGAAAACTGAAACTTGTTAAAGGTTTTGCACTCTGGCAAGATTAGTAATATTTTACATCTGGTGACCATGCAAGAAGCAATTAAAACTCTCCACGTGAGTCAGCAGGCCTACTCTTGTGTCTACCAATTTGTTCCTCTCGTCCCAAACTACATCATATATTTAAAGTGTCTTTTGTGGCGATGAGTCGTAACAACTCCGGCAAATGATGGCTCATTTTTTATTACTTCCCCACGCCTTCCACCCTTTCCAATATTTTTTTTCTCTGTATTGGAGTCAAAAAATCACTAGTGGTGAAACTTCTCCGTCAATAGAGTTTCTCAAGTAATACACACTTCATCAGTTTTTTGTTATTATATAACATTAATGTAACTATAATCACGGGACATGAGTCTTGAAACTCAACCTGACTTTTTTTTTTATCCTAAGTAATTTATACATATACTACTATGTATGATAATTTGTGTAACTGTAATTGTATGTACCTGTACCTAAATAAACTTACTTAACCTTCCCACTTCTTTTTAGAACATGACACAGACTTCAATACTCTCGTACCCATTACCCTCATAAAACATTCACTGTAAATAATACAAGGATGAGAGAACACCTGCTAGCCAACTACAGCTAACTCCAAACATCAAAATAAATGCATGTAGTTTATCATTGATGTATGTCTTCAGAAAAATTATACAAATTTATAAAACTGCATTTAAAATTATTTCCCCCTGAATAATGTTATCTTTGGACTGGAGCTCCAGTCTTGACCATGATGTTGAAGATGGTAGAAAATACTGACCAATACTGTCCAAGAGCTGGGTATCTTTATTGATCAAATGTTTCGCCTACAAAGTAGGCTTCTTCAGTCAAATACAAAGGAAGCAGTAATAACGAAATAAGGATGATGTAATCAGTCCACCAACCTTGGAGAAAAAGTATTTGAGGGTGGTCAGTTCCTTAGCCTGGAGAAGAGTTCAGCTCCAAGGACTGATTACATCATCTTTATTTCATTACTACTGGTCCTTTGTATTTGACTGAAGAAGCCTACTGTGTAGGAGAAACGTTTCATCAATAAAGATACCCAACTGTTGCACATGTTGTCTTAATCTTCAACTTGACTATGATAAATCCAGCGGCAGGAAGAATACACTCGGAAATCCCACAATTTGAAAATAAACAAGAAAATAAACAGGGATCATTCCCATTTCTATTCTGTTATCCTTTTCAGCATAGTTAGCAAAAAACCTACTTGATAAATGACAACACATTAAGTGAATGAGGATGCACTAGTCTACAATGGGGTGCTGATGAGATTCAACCAAGAAACAACTAAACAATAGATTAAAATTCAGAAACTGCATGGCAAGGCACTGGTTTGACAGTAAGTGTTGGTGAGTGGAACAAGTAACATCACTGGAGGTAATACCTTGGCTAGATTTAAAAGCCCAAATATGAGAATAGGAAAAGTTGGGTGTAAGGACCTGCCTAAATTGGTCCACTAGATATTGTACTTAAACTTATTTGTCAGTATACAAGACAATATGCGGGTTTGTCGTATTTAATCCACACTTATGACATAATTTACACTATATATACAGTGCACCCCCGAGTTTCGTAAACCCCGGAAATCGTACATTTATGTAAGTATAATATTGTAAGTGCTTGTGGAAAAGTATTTTTGGGGGTCTGAAATAGACTAACCTACGTGACATTTTTCCTTAAGGGAGTAAATTCGTTCGATAATGGCACTTGAGCAGACTTCAGGAGTGAAGTTTTTACGAAACTCGGGGGTCCACTGTAACTGTACTTATGTGTACCTACGTCTAAATAGTTACTAAATCCCTCTCCCTCACTACGTTTCCCTACACAATAAAAACAATTAAAAAAATAAACAGTATATTCCATTTATAAGCTCAATTGTAGTAGTGAAAACAATTGGTCAAAATAATACCAATCTAAACTACAACAGGTCTGACTTGGAGCCCTCACAATATATTTTATTTGTTCTATTTTTTTAACCCATCTCTGCTAGAAGTGATAAGATTCCTGGTGAACCAAACTTCTGAACACAACTCCATAAACCACACTGTCTTAACATGGGCCTGTAGGCCTATATTATGCCAAACACATCAAGAAACAAGTGTGAGAGAGCTCAGGTAGGCTGGTCAGAACCAGAGGGAACAGGTCACTGATTTTTTGGGGTTTATCCTAGAAAATTTACACTATGTATGATGATTGTACTTATGTATACTTGTGCCTAAATAAACATACTTACAAGAAGTAAGTTTACTAAGGTACAGGTATACAAGTACATTTATCATAATTTACAAGTGTAAACTACCCAGGATAACCCCAAAAAAAGTCAGTGACTTATTTCCACTCTGGTCTGGTAATTGTAATATATTAATATATAAAGCCCAGCTGTAAGCTACAGCAGCCAACACCCCATTCCATCCCCATCTTCCCCCACACAATAAAAAACAATCCAAAAAACAGTGTATTCCATTTATAATTTCGACTGAAGTTGTGAAAATAATTGTTCAAAATATGAATCTAAACTATAATGGCAAGTAAATGCTATTGCTAGGCTTTAAATAAGATATTACAAGGACCACAATGGAAGTCAGTCACTTTTGACCTTTTTGGGTTACCCTGGGTAATTTACATGTTAAAATATATATGATAATTGTACTTATGTGTAACTGTGTCTAAATTTACTCATGCCCCCCTCAAAAAAAAAAAATCGGCATGGCTTTCAGACCTACTGAGCCTAGTTTATTTAGGCACAGGTAGACATAAGTACAATTACCATATATAGTGTAAATTACCCACCAGGATAAAAAGGTCAGATGAAGTGACTTATTTCCACTGGGGTCCTAACAAAACCCTTCAACCCCCCCCCCAAAAAAAAATTACAACCCACAGTGCCAGTAAACCCATAGGCCTAAAAATGAGGTGTTAATTAGCCTGCATCTAAACCCATTTAAGAGAAAAGAACAAAAAGGCGAGGGAAAAAAAAACTTAAAACTTAAACCCCAGAGCAGATTTCACCTAGAGGAGCCCCCACCCATGCCCCCTCCCCCACCCATACCCCTCCCCCACCCATTACTCCGCCGAACCCGCGCCACGCGACTCTCGCCCTTACAGACCTGACACCTCCACCACATATATCCCAAATTTCCCCCGCTTCCCCCTGGCTCCGGGGCCCCGAAATCACCCGGGCAGCTGCGGGGTCCCCTGCCGCGGGGCCCAGACGGGGCCAGTGCCCCCGGCTTGCCATTGCAAGCAAGATAAGAGACAAAGTTGCAATGTAGGGCAAGCAATTCTCCTGGCGAGTGTCCCGTGAGCTCGACTCTCCCAGCATTTTGAGGCCGATTCACTCGGAATTTCTGGCAAGATATCCCCTTTTATCGGTGGAAATGGGGAGGTAGAGGTTGAGGCGTGACGTAGTCACGCGGAAACCCCCAGAGGGAGCCTCCAGGAGGTAAAAACAAGCCAGATAAGACAACAACAGTTGGCTACTTTCATTCAAACCAGATACTTACCAAGGCGAAGAAATTAGTGTGGCAATCTTCTAAGCTTGCCCCGTTTGTCTGAGAGTGCGTAGACATCATATATCCATTTTCGACACTACACTTGGATTGGTATCAATCCACACAGCATGGATTAATCACTTAAAACCCCCAGATAACCACAATCTCTCCATGGATCTCACTATAATGGCGGATAGGAAACGAGATACGTTCCAACAATGTTCTCACCTCCGCTGTCAAAAGCCGTCTTTTACGGTGAATGGGAGTAACTGGGGGACGCTGCTAATATCGAGATGGTAAAATAACCGGTGTTTTGGATGTTTGTTTAGCGAGAGGAATGGGGCTTTTGGTTAGCGAATGGTTGGTGGTTAGGAAAAGCTTGGAAAGCAAGTTAAATGTTGGCACTAATAAAGCTTCCAGGCTGAAGTAAAGTGTCTTGTTTATTTCAATGTATCTGTATTCATATAGGGTCTAGTTATAATGTAAATTTTGCTGCGTTTGTGAGGTGTGTGGGTGAGTGAGGTACAAGTTGTGAAGACTATGAAGGTTCCTGAGGAAGTGCTGGCCTAGCGGTCTCAAAGACCGCAGCTGATTGGCTGATTCAGGTCACGTGACCTCAGCCATCATGGCCGCCGCCATAACAAATCTCTCTCGTCTGCAAGTTGCACATTTACCCTCAAAACTCCTCTATAACGCCGCCGCGGTGCGCCTCCAGGTAGAATATCAGCGCAACGTGACTTACCGAGGAAAATTCTCGCCTCTGGGGAAAACGACATTGTTCAGTGACCATAAATCACTGATGTTTACACCTGGTGGTCGTAAATGTTTTATTTTTTTATATAATTATTTTAGTAATGTTAATTTGATGCCTTCATCTTGGTTTATGTGACCTCTCGAAGGGGGTTTGTTTGATGCCGGTGAGGAGTTTGATCCAGGGAAATAGAGCCGCCCTCTTTTTGGTTGAAATTCACTCATTACCCCCATGACCCCCCTACGGGTTTAGTGCTCACCCGTAATAAATTTGTTTTTAATTAATATTTAAATGTTTGGTGTAAATAACCGATGCGGGTTTAGCGCTCGGCGGCGTATTTAATGTGTACGGGCCATACGGTTCCTTGGGGGGGGGAGGCAATCTGGTTTGATCCAAGGAAGTGGAGGGCAGCTCTTAATTCCTTGGATCTAGAGCCCCTCGCCTTGATGTTGATAAAAGGGGATTTTGATTCAAGGAATTAGAGCTTCCTCCCCCCTGGATCAAACCTCATTACCTCCCATTCCTGAGTTTAAATAATTTTTCACACTAAATATTTGTAGTGTTAGGTTAAGTCTTCATATATCTCTTAAATAACATGTTTGTAGCAACCCCTACAGATTTGTAACTAATTGGTGTCACCCTCGGCTCACAACGGAAGGACCCAGGTGAAGATGCACAAAACAGCGTTATTCTGTAATTTAGTTTTTTAAATTTTATTTTACATATACTATAATATTTCACTCGAGGGAAACTCTATCCTAATAACTTGCAAAGCTTCCTTTAAGGTGTTCGGCGAAGTTGCAACCACTTAAAATGACCGTTGTAAGTTAGGGCAGTGCTTCTTAGTACGTGCGGCCAGCAGTAACAGCCTGGTTGATCAGGACCTGATCCACCAGGAGGCCTGGTCATTGACCGGGCCATGGGGGCGGCCAATGGAAATAAGTCTCTTTGTCTTGATTTTTTTGGGTTATCCTGGAGGGTTCTCTACACATTTGTTGCTATGTATGATAATCTATGTAACTGTATTTGTGTATACCTGAATAAACTTACTAATTCCTTGAATACCCTCCAGGTAGCCTCTCCTCCTCATTTAATGACCGAGTTCCATTCCTATGACTACGTCGGTAAATGAATTCACTGCTAAGTAAGGATCGTACTACGTATAATGGTAGTGGGTTTGTGTCAAACATCTTTGATATTGTTTTAATGTCACCTTTGCACCAGAATAGAGGAAATCAGCTCTAATATACATTATTTACATTATTTAGGTATTCATACTGGTCAGAGAGCCCGTCGTAAGTCTGAGACGTCAGTACACGAGTACGTCTCTAAGTGAGGAGACGCTGTACTTCAAAATTTGTACAGGCATACCTCACTTTGAGGCCTCGCCTTAGAGCACTTTTCAAACACTGCACTTTTCAATTATATTCACATTTATTATTTTGGCCGCTTCCCTTCCTCTTAAGATGGTTTTTAGCAGTGACTCGCATTTTTTATTATTTTTACTTTATCGTTTTTTAGGCCTATTGCTATCGCACACTTAATAAATGAAATTGTAAACGTACTTTTAAGCTTTTATATTCATTAGCAAATGAAAAAAAAAATGCTATCGCACACTTAATAAATGAAATTGTAAACGTATTTTTAGGCTTTTATATTCATTAGCAAATGAAAAAAAAAAAAAAATAGGCTGTGGTTCGCTTTAAAGTGGCTGTCTGGAACCTAATCCACCATATTAGCCAGGTATGACTTTATGGAATAATTTTTCACAGATGGGAAATTATAAGAAACTTCTGACCAATTGTATGCTTCTCTCTTCTATGTACGGGTTATTTGTGTAATGTTCCAGCCACGGTATTGTGCCTTTTGTTCTTTTCTTGATAGGATTAGCTTAGGCTAAATCAAATAATTCATTATAGTTGATAAATAAGTATACAGTGGACCCCCAAGTTACGTTCACCTCGGAAATTGTACAATTATGTAAGTGTAATATTGTAAGTGCTTTTGTAAGTGTATTTTTGGGGTCTGAAATGGACTAACCTACGTGACATTATTTCTTAAGGGAGAAAATTCGTTCGGTAATGGCACTTGAGCAGCCTTCTGGAATGAATTATGATCGTAACTCGGGGGTCCACTGTAGTATCTTTATTGTGGAAATGTTTAGCAACAGCGGCTTCATCAGTCCTATACAAAGCATAGTGAAGATAAGAATGAGTTTGATGTAATCAGCCCTTAGGGACTGATTACCTCAAACTCCTAATCTTCACCAGTTTTCTTTATATTGGACTGAGGAAACCACTGTGTGGTGAAATGTTTCCACAATAAAAATACCAAAGTGATGCACTTGTGTCTAATTTATCAGCTTGTTGATTCTCTGAACCATTTATCTACAATTCATTACAATGTGTTTAGCACTTAGTTTTGATTGTAATAATGACAATTCATTACAGTGTGTGCCTATAAGAGTAATGTGTGTATTGCTGTCATTATATAAATGTATAATAATGTCTTTGTGTAGGAGAGAGGGAGATTACTTCCCGGTAAAAGTAGGTCTTAGACAGGGATGTGTAATGTCACCATGGTTGTTTAATATATATTTATAGATGGGGTTGTAAAAGAAGTAAATGCTAGGGTGTTGGGGAGAGGGGTGGGATTAAATTATGGGGAATTAAATGCAAAATGGGAGTTGACACAGTTACTTTTTGCTGATGATACTGTGCTTATGGGAGATTCTAAAGAAAAGTTGCAAAGGTTAGTGGACGAGTTTGGGAGAGTGTGTAAAGGTAGAAAGTTGAAAGTGAACATAGATAAGAGTAAGGTGATGAGGGTATCAAACGATTTAAATAAAAAAAAATTGGATATCACATTGGAGAGAGGGATTATGGAAGAAGTAAATGTTTTCAGATATTTGGGAGTTGACGTGTCAGCGGATGGGTTTATGAAGGATGAGGTTAACCATAGAATTGATGAAGGAAAAAAGGTGAGTGGTGCGTTGAGGTATCTATGGAGACAAAAAACGTTATCCGTGGAGGCAAAGAAGGGAATGTACGAAAGTATAGTGGTACCAACACTCTTATATGGGTGTGAAGCATGGGTTGCAAATGCTGCAGCGAGGAGGAGGCTGGAGGCAGTGGAGATGTTCTGTCTCAGGGCAATGTGTGGTGTAAATATTATGCAGAAAATTCGGAATGTGGAAATTAGAAGGTGTGGAGTTACTAAAAGTATTTGTCAGAGGGCTGAAGAGGGGTTGTTGAGGTGGTTTGGTCATTTAGAGAGAATGGATCAAAGTAGAATGACTTGGAGAGCGTATAAATCTGTAGGGGAAGGAAGGCGGGGTAGGGGTCGTCCTCGAAAAGGTTGGAGGGAGGGGGTAAAGGAGGTTTTGTGAGCGAGGGGCTTGGACTTCCAGCAAGCATGTGTGAGCGTGTTAGATAGGAGTGAATGGAGACGAATGGCTTTTGGGACCTGACGAGCTGTTGGAGTGTGAGCAGGGTAACATTTTGTGAAGGGATTCAGGGAAACCAGTTAATTGATTTAGTTGGACTTGAGTCCTGGAAATGGGAAGTACAATGCCTGCACTTTAAAGGAGGGGTCTGGGATAGTGACAGCTGGGAGGGACTATTCTCAGCTGTCATATCTGAGCACCTCTGCAAAGACAGTGATTATGTATGAGTGTGGTGAAAGTGTTGAATGATGATGAAAGTATTTTCTTTTTGGGGATTTTCTTTCTTTTTGGGTCACCCTACCTTGGTGGGAGACGGCCGACTTGTTGAAAAAAAAAAATGTCTGTAAAGCTATATGTAATAAATTAGAATAAATTTTGTGTTCATCATTAAGGGAAAACTATCGTAAATCAACAGCATGGGCAGCAGTGTAGATCATCGTCATCTCCAGCGGATACTTCAGATGAGGAAGAGAACCTTCTGTCTGATAGAAGGTTTTCCTTTGACGCAACGTCGCTAGCGGCTAGAGGGTATGTTTGTGTCGCCCTCACTTTGTTTTTCCCCACCAGCAGTCTCCCAGCAAGGCAGGGTGACCTCAAAGAGAAAACACATTTGTCACTTGGTCACTGTGTACTAATAATAATTTTATTTCAGCAAGATACAGTGTTTGTTCAGAGATGGGTGACAGTTGTGCATGCAGAAACCCATAGTTATGCAGAACATTTGGGCCATCTTAAGCCCAACTTATGACTATAATGTGTGTATGTTGCATTACAGATAGCCCTCTCAACTGCAACATTCTCACCCTTCTCTTATTTATGTTCATAATTTTTTCTAATGAACCGGCCATATTCCAGCGAGGCAGGGTGACCTAAAAAAGAAAAAAGAAAGTTTTTCTTTTAAAATTTAGTAATTTCTAAGGAGAAGGGGTTACTAGCCCCTTGCTCCCATCATTTTAGTCACCTCTTATGACAGGCATGGTTACATTCATATTATTACTTAATGTTTAAGTTGAAACACTACTTGTAAGAATAGTATATGGTAAGTACTGTACAGTGCCAGATCAACCAGGTGGGGAAAAAATTAGCTTGGAAGAGATAAAATTATCGGATAGATGTAATCCATAACATGCCAGAGAATTGTTGGCACTGGTGACTAGAAATTTTTATTTTATCATTGTGTTAGAGAAAGCAGGGGCAGCATAAAATTGAGGAGTTGCCAGAAGTATTGGTTACAAGAGTAGCAGAAGTATTCACAAGATCGCTATAAAGAAAACATGTGACCTGATCTGAACCTCACAATCTTGTCGACTCTTCCATTATATGTTACTTGTTCTGGGAATTATCTTCCCCGCAACCTCGTCTCATACCAGGCCTCCACGGTGTGAAAGGAAATATTACATGATTAATAAGAAGGAGCATTGTCCTACTGGTACATCCAAGTTACACTCAGGAAGGAAGGAAGGAAGGAAGGAGCACTGCTGGTCTATGCTAGCAGGCCCACTCATTGAGCCAAGTTTGTCTGGTGTTAGCCTGGTCAACCAGGTTGTTGTTGCTGGTGGCCCACTGATCTATATATCTATCACAGCCTGGTTGATTTGTTCACTCTTGTACCTAAAGTTATTAGTTAAAATAGCTTATTGATTAATTTAAGACTTTGCAGGGTGTTTTTTTAATCATTTTCATATAATATTTCTATATTTTTTTAAACTATTCCTTTTTTATATTTACAGTAATTTACAATTGGCATTTTTACTGGTTCTTGGGATAATTTACATGTTAAACACTTCAAATAAATGGTTTGAAGACTCTGATATTACTCTAACTTATACTATCTAGTAATGTTTTAAATTAACGTAACCTGTATGTACTTATAAATGTTTAAAAAATTTGTGCAACATTTGGGTATCTTTATTCTGGAAATGTTTTGCCAGCCAGTTGCTTCTTCAGTCCATGCAGAGAAAGGCAGAAGATGAGGAGTTTGAGGTAATCAGTCCCCCAGCCTGGTGTCAGTGTGTTCAGTCCAACAGTGGGCTGAACTAACTCCTCATCTTCCACCTTTCTTTGCACTGGACTGAAGAAGTCACTGGCTGGCAAAACATTTCCAGAATATACATACCCAAATATTGCACAATTGTCTCATTTATCAACTTGTCAATTTTCTAAACCATTTACTCAATAGAAAATGTGAATTTTATAGTTAACATTTTCTATAAATTTCTCATTTTTTTTTTTTCATTTTTGACAGATATCTTCGCAGTCAGAAGCCATATTCACCCGCTCGTGATGTACAAAACCAAGTGTTGGAGATTTGTGTGAAGTTGGTAAATAGTTCCAACTTTGAGACTCCATTACAAGATTCAAACACAAAGTTCGCAGTGTTGACACAGTGTTCCAAAGCTTTCAGACATACAGTCCCCAACTCACTCATGCACAAAATAACCAATATTGGTATGTTTTTATATTATTGACATTATTTTTAATCATTATTACATTCATGGGGGAGTGCTAAACCCAAGGGGGTCATACAGTGCCTGGGGGAATGGAAGGTATCCAGACTTGAGTTGAGGACTTCGAGCACATGTCCATTTCCTTAGAATTAGACCTGTGTTCCTGTTTTGAGGAAGTGTTTTGCCTCCCAGCATACCTAAGGGGATTGCCAGTAGACCCTTGGCTGTCCGTTGCAACAATACAAACAAACCATGGAATGGTTGGGGATTGAACTCATAGCAGGCAAACCCTAAAATTCACAGGCCAATGCGTTAACCACTTGGCCACTGGCCTGTAAGCTTTAGGACTCGCTAACCGTGGGTTTATACCCCCACCCATTCCCTGGTTTGTTTGCAGTTGTGTTTTTATGATTTTGTGAGTCGTGATAACAATGCAATTTACGTAGTGATCAGAGGAGGGAATTATTTTTGCATTTTTTGAGATTTTGTAAGAGTTAAAATTAAATTTTATAATATGAAATTACACTTATTCTTTTCTTACCCACAGGAGCGTTGGTTGCCTTCTATAAGACTCCCATCAACACCACCGTTCCACTGGACATGATGAAGAATATAGATCTACCCAAAAATCTACATGTTACATATAAATATACCAGGTTCCACCCAGGTATGATACACATTTGTCTTAGGCCAAAAATCTATACATTTTTTTCAACGCACTCGGTTGTATCCCACCGAGGTAGGGTGACCTAAAAAGAAAAACTAAGTACAGTGGTACCTCGAGTTACGATATTTTTTCGTTCGAGAATGCTGTTCAAGTGCCATTACCAAATGAATTTATCCCCATAAGGAATAATGTAAAATAGACTAGTCCTTTTACACCCCCAAAAATATACTTACAAAAGCATTTAAAAAAATAAACTTACATAAAAGGGCGATTTTGGGGACCATCGTAACTCGAGGTACCACTGTACTGTAATTAACTAAATACCAGCATTGAAAAGTAAATAAATATAAGTTATGGACTTGCCACCTTCATGCTGGGTAATTATCTTGTTTCATATCCAAAGTAATTACTTTTGTACCATTGTAAAGTTGAACCACCACAAGTTGAGGAGCACCTGTATATCTGTTGTATCGGTGCCCCTCTGGCTAGACAATGATAGTGAAAGTGTTTCTTTTTTGGGTCACCCTGCCTTGGTGGGAGACTGCCGGTGTGTTAAAAAAACAAAATTCCCTCTGTCCCTATATCTAACTTAAGCCTCTTCTGTTATTAGAAATACATGATATCTTTTCCTTTTATCATAAAAATAGTAGAACAATAAAACAAATTGTTTTATCCCAATAATTATTAACATTTTATTTTTTTCCATATGCAGTTTACTAATAATTTTTTGTTTGTTGCATCAGAGACTGACACCAAGTTCGGAGGAGTGTCTGTGTTCACTAAGGACTCCACTATTGTTATGGGTCTCAAGAACAAGAAGAGATATCCTGGCCATGTTGCAAGGTCAACCTGGCCATATCAGTGAAATATTTTCAAGGGTCTTAACAAGGAGATATCCTGGCTGTTCTGCAAGAACAACTTGGCCAGAGCAATGAAACTGTTATAGGTCTCAAGAACAAGAAATATCCTGGCTGTTCTGCAAGAACAACTTGGCCATATCAGTGAAATATTTTCAAATTCATATACTAGTTATGTAGTAAATATGACTTTCATAAGAAGTTAGCAAAATCCATATCTTGATGAACTGACCCACCTTTTTTTTTTTTTAAATATTAAAGCAAGGTAAATTATAGGCTATTGTAGTGTTATTCACTTTCTTTACTTAACATAAAATCTTAGACTGGTAATTTCATTCTGATGTTTTTTTTTTTTAGTTGCCTCGCCTCTGGGAGCACTGGTATGTTAAAAAAAAATATTTCCATCCATTATAAATTTTTTTTTTCAACAAGTCGGGGGTCTCCCACTGAGGCAGGGTGACCCAAAAAGAAAGAAAATCCCTCAAAAGAAAATACTTTCATCATCATTCAACACTTTCATCTCACTCATACATAATCACTGTCTTTGCAGAGGCGCTCAGATACGACAGCTGAGAATAAGTCCCTCCCAGCTGTCACTATCCCAGACCCCTCCTTTAACCCTTTGACTGTTTCGGTCGTATATATACGTCTTACGAGCCAGTGTTTCGGACGTATATATACTAAAAAATTCTAGCGGCTTCAAATCAAGCGGGAGAAAGCTGGTAGGCCCACATATGAGAGAATGGGTCTGTGTGGTCAGTGTGCGATGTATAAAAAAAATCCTGCAGCACGCAGTGCATAATGAAAAAAAAAAACCAACCGTGTTTTTGGATTAAAACGCCGACTTTGAGGTGTATTTTCGTATAGTATTTATGGTTGTATTCTCTTTTTCGTGGTCTCATTTGATGAATAGAAAACATATTACAGAAATAGATATGATTTTGATTAGTTTCATGATGAAAATGACCTTGAAATTGAGCTAAATTAGTGGAAATGTTCGATTTTTGCCAATGTTCAAGAGTACACACATCCCGCCATGCATCCAATACACGTCAGCTGGTGAGTCTAATATTCTTACGCAAGTGCACTGATATTATTTATACCATTTTTACAATAATGCAGTAGTCTGCATAACAGTAAATCTTCTATTTTGTGTGAATAAAAAATCAAAATAGGAAGCAAGAGTAATATAAGAGGGGCCTAAAGACGTGACTAATTTTTTTTTTCTCAAGTCGGCCGTCTCCCACCGAGGCAGGGTGACCCAAAAAGAACAGAAAAATCTTATTTTAGTGCCAGGAATGTCTCCATTGTTTATTCTGGACCCTATTTTGAAATTGACATCTTTTTATTTATTTTGAACATTGGGGCTTGGACTTCCAGCAAGCATGTGTGAGCGTGTTAGATAGGAGTGAATGGAGACGAATGGTTTTGGGACATGACTATCTGTTGGAGTGTGAGCAGGGTAACATTTTGTGAAGGGATTCAGGGAAACCAGTTAATTGATTTAGTTGGACTTGAGTCCTGGAAATGGGAAGTACAATGCCTGCACTTTAAAGGAGGGGTCTGAGATAGTGACAGCTGGGAGGGACTATTCTCAGCTGTCGTATCTGAGCTCCTCTGCAAAGACAGTGATTATGTATGAGTGTGGTGAAAGTATTTTCTTTTTGGGGATTTTCTTTCTTTTTGGGGATTTTCTTTCTTTTTGGGGATTTTCTTTCTTTTTGGGTCACCCTGCCTCGGTGGGAGACGGCCGACTTGTTGAAAAAAAAAAAAAAACTATGTATACACCTAGCTGGACTTAGAGTCCTGGAGGTGGGAAGTACAGTGCCTACACTCTCCAGGAGGGGTGGGGATATTTGCAGTATTTGAACTTTAGTATAAACACCCCTCTGGTAAGAGTGATTGTGAAAGTTTCTTCTTTTCTTTGGGTCACACTGCCTCGGTGGGAGATATGTTAAAAAACTTAATGGCCATCTTTTGCCAATAAACAAGGATGGGGACTCAACCATGGTCAGTGCATATAGCAGGCCCAATCCTGTAACCACTCAGCCACAGAGCTTCCACTATGATGATTATTATAACTGGCACTTTTAGCACACCCTACTCTGCAGTGCTGTATGACCCTTATGGGTCTAGTGCTTTATGGTTATAATACAGGATGTTTCACTCGTAGGCGACACCGAGTTATCCTTTGCTTCAGACATAACATGCATACAAGATGGTTGCAACAACAGGAGTACCAACTCAGGGCCTGTGTTTGAAACACCATGTACAAGATGGTTGTATCAGTGGAACCACTGGAAACCATACCATCTCATATCACAACCCCAGGAGCTTGCCTGGTACAGTGGTTCCTCGACTAATGTAATTAAGCCGTTCCAGGAGCTAGTTCTTAACACGAAAAATTCATAATTCGAAACCTTATTTCCCATAAGAAATAATGTAAATACAATTAATCCGTTCCACCCAAAAATATTCACAAAAAATACATTTTAATTATAGTTCTGCATACACTAAACAACATTATGAAAACTATAAATACTACTACTAATACTAAATAATAAAAAACAGATTAATAAATAACATTTACTTACCTTTATTGAAGAGAGTTGCAGGCATCTGGAAGATAGGACGACAGGGGGAGGGTGTTAGTGTTTGGAAGGGGAATCCCCACTTTCTGCCCCTCTTTAAGGGGGGCTCCTTGTCGCGGTAAAGAGGCTATCGGTCTGAGGAAATGGACCTCTTGGTCTTCTTCCTCAGACCGAACCTAATTATCCCCCCTCCCCTTTCCCATCTTCCCCATCCTCCCTTTTCCCTTTCCTCCTCCTCCTCCTCATCCCTCCCTTATTTCCTTCCCATTTTTACCCTGGGAGCTTCTCTCCACAGGCATTCTAGTTCCTAGGTAGGGGAAAGGGTACCTTGGTCCAATCCCATTCTGTTGAGGTTCTTGGTGGTGGTGTAGTTTGCCGTGGAATCTGGATCGCCTGGGGATGTCCCGATGCCTCTCTGGTCTCCTGGGGGGTGGCCTTGGGTATCTTTCAGGCGACAGGTGTTTCTCTGGAGGCCACCTTTTGGATTCCGGGGGTGATGGCCGAAGGCGGTATGCTTTGTGGTGGATATCCGGCTGCCCTCTCTTTTGTCCGCCGAGGTGGCTCGGTGGATGTGAGGTTGCTATCCCGGATTGC
>WNWK01023722.1:0-30694 GCA_009830355.1 Cherax destructor | reverse complement strand
CCCACGTCCCAGACCCGCCCTGGCCCACTCTCACTTGGCGCCCAGACTTCACTCAGTCAATAGGCCTACTCCTCTCCCTCTCGCAAGGGCATGGCCCACCTGGGCCATGGCCACAGACACCAGCCTGTTACCCGCACCTTTATTCCAAATAAGTAAAAGCCTCCGAGCCTATCATTTCAACCACGCCTCCAGAAACTCCAAATAACATTGGTTATACCTCGACATACCAGAGACATTCTGACGTAATGTACACGACGAGTAGGCATGATATTGGTAGACAACACCTGAGAGTCAGATATATGTACAACAGTTAAATACCTGATGTCACCTTTGTATTCGACTGAAGAAACCTACCATAAAGGCGAAGCATTTCGGAAATAACGGTGAACAAAAGTTGCACATGTGTCTTACTCTTCTGTAATTAACAGAAATGTGAACGATAATTGTATTTCTGTTGTACACGATACTCTGTCTCTTACTGCCACTCCTCTTAAACTGAAACTTGTAAAGACGTTTCGGGTCTTTTCAGACCATTAACTAGTCTCAGAAGCACGAAGGTAAGAGAACCAGTACATATACGAGAAGGAGGTCGGTTCTGTGTGACTAATTAATGGTCAAAGTCGGACCGTAACGTCGGCTGGTTATTTGTGTATTGTACCTGTCATGGTATTGTACCTGTCATGGTATTGTACCTGTCATGGTATTTTACCTGTCATGGTATTTTACCTATTTATTTTCACGTCACTCTTCTTGTTTCTCCTTCATTATCTCAGACTTATTTCTCTTCTCCTCAGAATCTATTAATTCTTTATTCTTTCGCAGGTAAGATTGGTACTGGGACTAGCAGGTGAGGCTGGTACTGGGACTACCAGGTGAGGCTGGTACTGGGACTACCAGGTGAGGCTGGTACTGGGACTACCAGGTGAGGCTAGTACTGGGACTAGCAGGTGAGGCTGGTACTGGGACTACCAGGTGAGGCTGGTACTGGGACTACCAGGTGAGGCTGGTACTGGGACTACCAGGTGAGGCTGGTACTGGGACTACCAGGTGAGGCTGGAACTGGGACTACCAGGTGAGGCTGGTACTGGGACTACCAGGTGAGGCTGGTACTGGGACTACCAGGTGAGGCTGGTACTGGGACTACCAGTTGAGGCTGGTACTGGGACTACCAGGTGAGGCTGGTACTGGGACTACCAGGTGAGGCTGGTACTGGGACTACCAGGTGAGGCTGGTACTGGGACTACCAGGTGAGGCTGGTACTGGGACTACCAGGTGAGGCTGGTACTGGAACTACCTAGACCAGGTGAAGCTGGTACTGGGACTGCCTAGACCAGGTGAAGCTGGTACTGGAACTACCTAGACCAGGTGAAGCTGGTACTGGGACTGCCTAGACCAGGTGAAGCTGGTACTGGGACTACCTAGACCAGGTGAAGCTGGTACTGGGACTACCTAGACCAGGTGTGGCTGGTACTGGGACTGCCTAGACCAGGTGAAGCTGGTACTGGGACTACCTAAACCAGGTGAAGCTGGTACTGGAACTACCTAGACCAGGTGAAGCTGGTACTGGGACTGCCTAGACCAGGTGAAGCTGGTACTGGGACTACCTAGACCAGGTGAAGCTGGTACTGGGACTACCTAGACCAGGTGTGGCTGGTACTGGGACTGCCTAGACCAGGTGTGGCTGGTACTGGAACTACCTAGACCAGGTGTGGCTGGTACTGGGACTGCCTAGACCAGGTGTGGCTGGTACTGGGACTGCCTAGACCAGGTGAAGCTGGTACTGGGACTGTCTAGACCAGGTGAAGCTGGTACTGGAACTACCTAGACCAGGTGTGGCTGGTACTGGGACTGCCTAGACCAGGTGAAGCTGGTACTGGGACTACCTAGACCAGGTGAAGCTGGTACTGGAACTACCTAGACCAGGTGTGGCTGGTACTGGGACTGCCTAGACCAGGTGAAGCTGGTACTGGAACTACCTAGACCAGGTGAAGCTGGTACTGGGACTACCTAGACCAGGTGAAGCTGGTACTGGGACTACCTAGACCAGGTGAGGCTGGTACTGGGACTACCTAGACCAGGTGTGGCTGGTACTGGAACTACCTAGACCAGGTGAAGCTGGTACTGGGACTACCTAGACCAGGTGAGGCTGGTACTGGGACTACCTAGACCAGGTGAAGCTGATACTGGGACTACCTAGACCAGGTGTGGCTGGTACTGGGACTACCTAGACCAGGTGAAGCTGGTACTGGGACTACCTAGACCAGGTGTGGCTGGTACTGGAACTACCTAGACCAGGTGAAGCTGGTACTGGGACTACCTAGACCAGGTGAAGCTGGTACTGGGACTACCTAGACCAGGTGAAGCTGGTACTGGAACTACCTAGACCAGGTGAAGCTGGTACTGGAACTACCTAGACCAGGTGTGGCTGGTACTGGAACTACCTAGACCAGGTGAAGCTGGTACTGTGACTACCTAGACCAGGTGAGGCTGGTACTGGGACTACCTAGACCAGGTGAAGCTGGTACTGGAACTACCTAGACCAGGTGAAGCTGGTACTGGAACTACCTAGACCAGGTGAAGCTGGTACTGGGACTACCTAGACCAGGTGTGGCTGGTACTGGAACTACCTAGACCAGGTGAAGCTGGTACTGGGACTACCTAGACCAGGTGTGGCTGGTACTGGAACTACCTAGACCAGGTGAAGCTGGTACTGGGACTACCTAGACCAGGTGAAGCTGGTACTGGGACTACCTAGACCAGGTGAAGCTGGTACTGGGACTACCTAGACCAGGTGAAGCTGGTACTGGGACTACCTAGACCAGGTGAAGCTGGTACTGGGACTACCTAGACCAGGTGAAGCTGGTACTGGGACTACCTAGACCAGGTGAAGCTGGTACTGGAACTACCTAGACCAGGTGAAGCTGGTACTGGGACTACCTAGACCAGGTGAAGCTGGTACTGGGACTACCTAGACCAGGTGAAGCTGGTACTGGGACTACCTAGACCAGGTGAAGCTGGTACTGGGACTACCTAGACCAGGTGAAGCTGGTACTGGGACTACCTAGACCAGGTGAAGCTGGTACTGGGACTACCTAGACCAGGTGAGGCTGGTACTGGAACTACCTAGACCAGGTGAAGCTGGTACTGGGACTACCTAGACCAGGTGAAGCTGGTACTGGGACTACCTAGACCAGGTGTGGCTGGTACTGGAACTACCTAGACCAGGTGTGGCTGGTACTGGAACTACCTAGACCAGGTGAAGCTGGTACTGGAACTACCTAGACCAGGTGAAGCTGGTACTGGGACTACCTAGACCAGGTGAAGCTGGTACTGGGACTACCTAGACCAGGTGAGGCTGGTACTGGGACTACCTGGACCAGGTGAAGCTGGTACTGGAACTAACTAGACCAGGTGAGGCTGGTACTTCAACTACCTAGACCAGGTGTGGCTGGTACTGGGACTACCTAGACCAGGTGAAGCTGGTACTGGAACTACCTAGACCAGGTGTGGCTGGTACTGGAACTACCTAGACCAGGTGTGGCTGGTACTGGAACTACCTAGACCAGGTGAAGCTGGTACTGGAACTACCTAGACCAGGTGAGGCTGGTACTGGGCCTACCTAGACCAGGTGAAGCTGGTACTGGAACTACCTAGACCAGGTGAAGCTGGTACTGGGACTACCTAGACCAGGTGAAGCTGGTACTGGGACTACCTAGACCAAGTGAAGCTGGTACTGGAACTACCTAGACCAGGTGAAGCTGGTACTGGGACTACCTAGACCAGGTGAGGCTGGTACTGGGACTACCTAGACCAGGTGAAGCTGGTACTGGAACTACCTAGACCAGGTGAAGCTGGTACTGGGACTACCTAGACCATGTGAAGCTGGTACTGGGACTACCTAGACCAGGTGAAGCTGGTACTGGAACTACCTAGACCAGGTGAAGCTGGTACTGGAACTACCTAGAACAGGTGTGGCTGGTACTGGGACTACCTGGACCAGGTGAAGCTGGTACTGGAACTAACTAGACCAGGTGAGGCTGGTACTTGAACTACCTAGACCAGGTGTGGCTGGTACTGGGACTACCTAGACCAGGTGAAGCTGGTACTGGAACTACCTAGACCAGGTGTGGCTGGTACTGGAACTACCTAGACCAGGTGTGGCTGGTACTGGAACTACCTAGACCAGGTGAAGCTGATACTTGAACTACCTAGACCAGGTGTGGCTGGTACTGGAACTACCTAGACCAGGTGAGGCTGGTACTGGGACTACCTAGACCAGGTGTGGCTGGTACTGGAACTACCTAGACCAGGTGAGGCTGGTACTGGGACTACCTAGACCAGGTGAAGCTGGTACTGGAACTACCTAGACCAGGTGAGGCTGGTACTGGGACTACCTAGATGTTGCGAACCCCTGAACAACATAATTGGGTTGAATGGTTGACGGACCATTTGGGCACTGCACGTCCAGTATTACTGGGCTGCAGCGCCCGGTGTGACGTCACCATAGTTTATGTCAGGGGGTGGAACCTGACATAAAGCAGTATGATCCACGACGACTGAGCAGCGTGGTATCTAGCCTTACTACTCTCCTGTAGTATGATACACGACTGCACTGAGTAGTGGTATTACAGCTTGCTTACTACTCAGTTTCCAGTATTCACTACGGCTTCACTGAGTCCACAGTTTGACGGCCTCAGAGTTACCTGACTGCCTCACTAAGTTACTCCAGCTGGACTTAGTTTCCTGCTGGCACAACGACTGGACTTAGTTTACTGCTGGCCTCACATCGACTTGGTTTCTGCTGGCCTTACATCGACTTACCTGCTGGTCTGGCTTCATCTGGCCTGCTGGACAGTATGGCCTTACGACGGGTGTCACTGTGACAGAGTTTGACACAGAGAAAAGGGTGTCTTGTGACACGGACGAGAATGAGTGTTATAACTCGTAGAAAAGGGTGTCTTGTGACACGGATGAGAAGGAGAGTTATAACACGGAGAACAGGGTGTCTTGTGACACGGAGAGACGGTGTGTCTAGTGACACGGACAAGGGTGTCGTGTGTGTGACACGGTTGAGAAAGTGTGTTATAATTTCAGAGACAAGGGTGTCTTGTGACACGGAGAGTAGGTGGGTTATAACACAGAGACAAGGGTGCCTTGTGGCACGGAAAGAGAAGTGAGTGTCATAACTTTGTGTATCGTGACACTAAGAAATGATAGTTTATGGTTATGTCGTGTGACAGTTTGTCAGGTCTTGTAATATTAGAATGTCGTGTGACTTGACTGGTTAGTCGTGAGACTTAACAATGTGTTTTGTTATACCTTAGTACAAATTATAATACGCTTATGTACAAAGATCATACTCATGCTTTATATTTTATTGTACAGATTATTGTACTATTTATATAATATTTTACTAGTAGAAAATATATATATATTTGATCTATTGTGTCTGTATTTTTTTACCTCGGACAAAAAACCCTTTATTATTCTATTACGGTATTGCATTATTGGTTATGAGAGCAGATTCCCATAGAATAACAGGCCGAGTAATCGGATTTGCCATAGCTCTCGTAACTAATATTGCAATATTGTAATATATGAGTGGCCTGTCCGGATGTTTTGTCCGGAGGTTGTTGTCCATGTTTTTATATGCTACCGGTTATCTTGTGGTGGGGGTGTTGCGAACCCCTGAACAACATAATTGGGTTGAATGGTTGACGGACCATTTGGGCACTGCACGTCCAGTATTACTGGGCTGCAGCGCCCGGTGTGACGTCACCATAGTTTATGTCAGGGGGTGGAACCTGACATAAAGCAGTATGATCCACGACGACTGAGCAGCGTGGTATCTAGCCTTACTACTCTCCTGTAGTATGATACACGACTGCACTGAGTAGTGGTATTACAGCTTGCTTACTACTCAGTTTCCAGTATTCACTACGGCTTCACTGAGTCCACAGTTTGACGGCCTCAGAGTTACCTGACTGCCTCACTAAGTTACTCCAGCTGGACTTAGTTTCCTGCTGGCACAACGACTGGACTTAGTTTACTGCTGGCCTCACATCGACTTGGTTTCTGCTGGCCTTACATCGACTTACCTGCTGGTCTGGCTTCATCTGGCCTGCTGGACAGTATGGCCTTACGACGGGTGTCACTGTGACAGAGTTTGACACAGAGAAAAGGGTGTCTTGTGACACGGACGAGAATGAGTGTTATAACTCGTAGAAAAGGGTGTCTTGTGACACGGATGAGAAGGAGAGTTATAACACGGAGAACAGGGTGTCTTGTGACACGGAGAGACGGTGTGTCTAGTGACACGGACAAGGGTGTCGTGTGTGTGACACGGTTGAGAAAGTGTGTTATAATTTCAGAGACAAGGGTGTCTTGTGACACGGAGAGTAGGTGGGTTATAACACAGAGACAAGGGTGCCTTGTGGCACGGAAAGAGAAGTGAGTGTCATAACTTTGTGTATCGTGACACTAAGAAATGATAGTTTATGGTTATGTCGTGTGACAGTTTGTCAGGTCTTGTAATATTAGAATGTCGTGTGACTTGACTGGTTAGTCGTGAGACTTAACAATGTGTTTTGTTATACCTTAGTACAAATTATAATACGCTTATGTACAAAGATCATACTCATGCTTTATATTTTATTGTACAGATTATTGTACTATTTATATAATATTTTACTAGTAGAAAATATATATATATTTGATCTATTGTGTCTGTATTTTTACCTCGGACAAAAAACCCTTTATTATTCTATTACGGTATTGCATTATTGGTTATGAGAGCAGATTCCCATAGAATAACAGGCCGAGTAATCGGATTTGCCATAGCTCTCGTAACTAATATTGCAATATTGTAATACTAGACCAGGTGAAGCTGGTACTGGGACTACCTAGACCAGGTGAAGCTGGTACTGGAACTACCTAGACCAGGTGAAGCTGGTACTGGAACTACCTAGAACAGGTGTGGCTGGTACTGGGACTACCTGGACCAGGTGAAGCTGGTACTGGAACTAACTAGACCAGGTGAGGCTGGTACTTGAACTACCTAGACCAGGTGTGGCTGGTACTGGGACTACCTAGACCAGGTGAAGCTGGTACTGGAACTACCTAGACCAGGTGTGGCTGGTACTGGAACTACCTAGACCAGGTGTGGCTGGTACTGGAACTACCTAGACCAGGTGAAGCTGATACTTGAACTACCTAGACCAGGTGTGGCTGGTACTGGAACTACCTAGACCAGGTGAGGCTGGTACTGGGACTACCTAGACCAGGTGTGGCTGGTACTGGAACTACCTAGACCAGGTGAGGCTGGTACTGGGACTACCTAGACCAGGTGAAGCTGGTACTGGAACTACCTAGACCAGGTGAGGCTGGTACTGGGACTACCTAGACCAGGAGAAGCTGGTACTGGAACTACCTAGACCAGGTGAAGCTGGTACTGGGACTACCTAGACCAGGTGAAGCTGGTACTGGGACTACCTAGATCAGGTGAAGCTGGTACTGGGACTACCTAGACCAGGTGAGGCTGGTACTGGAACTACCTAGACCAGGTGTGGCTGGTACTGGGACTACCTAGACCAGGTTAAGCTGGTACTGGGACTACCTAGACCAGGTGAGGCTGGTACTGGGACTACCTAGACCAGGTGTGGCTGGTACTGGAACTATCTAGACCAGGTGAAGCTTGTACTGGCGCTACCTAGACCAGGTGAAGCTGGTACTGGGACTACCTAGACCAGGTGAGGCTGGTACTAGGACTACCTAGACCAGGTGAGGCTGGTTCTGGAACTACCTAGACCAGGTGTGGCTGGTACTGGGACTACCTAGACCAGGTGAGGCTGGTACTGGGACTACCTAGACCAGGTGAGGCTGGTACTGGGACTACCTAGACCAGGTGTGGCTGGTACTGGGACTACCTAGACCAGGTGTGGCTGGTACTGGGACTACCTAGACCAGGTGAGGCTGGTACTGGGACTACCTAGACCAGGTGAGGCTGGTACTGGGACTACCTAGACCAGGTGAAGCTGGTACTGGAACTACCTAGACCAGGTGAAGCTTGTACTGGCGCTACCTAGACCAGGTGAAGCTGGTACTGGAACTACCTAGACCAGGTGAGGCTGGTACTGGGACTACCTAGACCAGGTGAGGCTGGTACTAGGACTACCTAGACCAGGTGAGGCTGGTACTGGGAATACCTAGACCAGGTGAGGATCGTACTGAGACTACCTGGACCAGGTGAGGCTGGTACTGGGCCTACCTAGACCAGTTGAGGCTGGTACTGGGACTACCTAGACCAGGTGAAGCTGGTACTGGGACTACCTAGACCAAGTGAGGCTGGTTCTGGGACTACCTAGACTAGGTGATGTTGGTACTGGGACTACCTAGACCAGTGAAACTATTTGAAGAGGAGAAGGGGCTCAGGAGAAGAGAAAGAGGGAGAGAGCGTTTGGCTTCTTGGAAGGCTTCCTTATTGTGTGCGTCAGGCAGCCAGAGGGTAGTGAGGCTATAGTAGTGTCATTATAGTAGTGTTATTATAGCAGTGTCATAGTAGTGTCATTATAGTAGTGTTATTATAGCAGTGTCATAGTAGTGTCGTTATAGCAGTGCCATAGTAGTGTCATTATAGGTGTCAATATAGGTGTCATTATATTAGTGTCATTATAGTAGGTGTCATTATAGTAGAGTCATTATAGTAGGTGGCATTATTGTAGTGTCATTATAGTAGGTGTCATTAAAGTAGCGTCATTATAGTAGGTGTCATTATAGTAGTGTCATTATAGTAGGTGTCATTATAGTAGTGTCATTAAAGTAGGTGTCGTTATAGTAGTGTCATTATAGTAGATGTCATTATAGTAGTGTCATTATAGTAGAGGTCATTTTAGTAGTGTCATTATAGTAGTGTCATTATAGTAGGTGTCATTATAGTAGGTGTCATTATAGTAGTGTCATTATAGCAGTGTCATTAGAGTAGGTGTCATTATAGCAGTGTCATTATAGCAGTGTCATTAGAGTAGGTGTCATAGCAGTGTCATTATAGTAGTGTCATTATAGTAGTGGGTAGTGATGGGTAGTGGGAGTATAGTGGTGGGAAGTGGGAGTATAGTGGTGGGTAGTGGGAATATAGTTGTGGGTAGTGGGAGTATAGTTGTGGGTAGTGGGAGTATAGTTGGGTAGTGGGAGTATAGTTGGGTAGTGGAGTATAGTGGATGGAGTATGTGGAGTGATAAGTGGTGGGTAGTGGGAGTATAGTGGTGGGTAGTGGGAGAATAGTGGTTGGTTGTGGGAGTATAGTTGTGGGTTGTGGGAGTATAATTTTGGGTAGTGGGAGTATAGTGGTGTGTAGTGGGAGTATAGTGGTGGGTAGTGGGAGTATAGTGGTGGGAAGTGGGAGTATAGTGGTGGGTAGTGGGAGTATAGTGGTGGGTAGTGGGAGTGTAGTGGTGGGTAGTGGGAGTATTGTAGTTGGTAGTGGGAGTATAGTGGTGGGAAGTGGGAGTATAGTGGTGGGTAGTGGGAGTGTAGTGGTGGGTAGTGGGAGTATTGTAGTTGGTAGTGGGAGTATAGTGGTGGGTAGTGGGAGTATAGTTGTGGGTAGTGGGAGTATAGTGGTGGGTAGTGGGAGTGTAGTGGTGGGTAGTGGGAGTATAGTGGTGGGTAGTGGGAGTATTGTAGTTGGTAGTGGGAGTATAGTGGTGGGTAGTGGGAGTGTAGTGGTGGGTAGTGGGAGTATAGTGGTGGGTAGTGGGAGTGTAGTGGTGGGTAGTGGGAGTATAGTGGTGGGTAGTGGGAGTATAGTGGTGGGAAGTGGGAGTATAGTGGTGGGTAGTGGGAGTATAGTGGTGGGTAGTGGGAGTATAGTGGTGGGTAGTGGGAGTATAGTGGTGGGTAGTGGGAGTGTAGTGGTGGGTAGTGGGAGTATAGTGGTGGGTAGTGGGAGTATAGTGGTGGAAAGTGGGAGTATAGTGGTGGGTAGTGGAAGTATTGTAGTGGGTAGTGGGTGTATGGTTGTTGGTAGTGGGAGTATTGTGGTGGGTATTGGGAGTATATTGGTGGGTAGTGGGAGTATAATGGTGGGTAGTGGGAGTATAGTGGTGGGTAGTGGAGTATAGTGGTGGGTAGTGGGAGTATAGTGGTGGGTAGTAGTAGGGAGGAAACGTGTGTAATGAGAGAGAATGAGAGAGACAGAGAGAGTGATAGAGAGGTGTCATAGTGAGTGGGGAACCTGCAACGGGTTAAGAGATGGTGAGAGGGAGGGGATGAGGGAGGATAGAAGAGAAATATGGAGAAAAGTTAGAGAGAAGAGAAGCAGAGGTAACAAGGAAGGGAGAAGAGAAGCAGAGGGAATAAGGAAGGGAGAAGAGAAGCAGAGGGATCACGGAAGGGAGAAGAAAAACAGAGAGAACAAGGAAGGGAGAAAAGAAGCAGAGGGAACAAGGAAGGTAGAAGAGAAACAGAGGGAACAAGGAAGGGAGAAGAGAAGCAGAGGGAACAAGGAAGGGAGAAGAGAAGCAGAGGAAATAAGGAAGGGAGAAGAGAAGCAGAGGGACCAAGGAAGGGAGAAGAGAAGTAGAGGGAACAAGGAAGGGAGAAGAGAAGAGAGGGAACAGGGGAGGGAGAAGAGGAGAGGAGTGGAGGAACAAGTGAGGAAGGAGAGTGGAGGGAACAAGTGAGGAAGGAGAGTAGAGAGAACAGGAAAGGGAAAGGTGTGGAAGAACAGAGAAGGGAGAGGAGTGGAGGGAACAGGGAAAGAACGAGTGAAGGGAAAAGGGAAGGGAGCAGGTAAACTGGAGCAAGGAAGAGGTAAGGATATAGGGAAAGTGGACAGGAGAATCCCTGTCTCCAGCATCCCAGTGGAAGTCTCAGGAAGCTTAATTAACTCAAAGATTTTTATATAATTTTTTTAAATGATAAACCCACTTGGATGATTCTGTTCAAGTTGTAAAGGTTCGATTCTCTGTCCTCTAATCACGAGACACACACACACGCTACTCTCCAAGCCAGGATTATTTCTAATCAACCCAGAGAGCTCACCAGTGCTCTGAAGAATCCATTATGTAAACATATTTTAAAACCTTTAGGCATTAAACAGGTGATGTAAGTGACCTGCTGGAATATTTACACTTGAAGTTGTTAAACACATTCAGACAAAAAATAAAACACATGTGCAACACTTCTTTCACAGTAGGATTCTACAGTCGATTAGAGACGTGATATTAATACTGGAGACAGTGGAAGAAGGGGAAAGATAAATCCGAAGTGGTCAGTCCTTCTACCTTGAGAGATATTGTATAATATTAATGCAGATGATGCTAACATTAAACTGGAAACATTACACTATGTATGATAAGGCTGATAGGTAGAGAAAAAGAATTTTTGTAGACGTGAAAATAGTGGGTGAAGAAGGAGAAGGCTGAGGCTGGTTCAGCAGAGACTGAGTTGGTTGTCACAGGGAGGGAGGACCCTGTCAGCAGCTGTGATGGCTACACCCACCACTTCAATTATTCCTCCAACAACTTAATGACTTTTCCACTTTCTTTTATTTGTTTACATATCACTGCAAGACACCACTTATAGTCTTCCTTGTCCAGTCTTCTGTCCCTCACCAACACTGTAAGACACCACTTATAGTCTTCCTTGTCCAGTCTTCTGACCCTCACCAACACTCACCTGGCCATTGTTTCCACTCCTCTGCTTTTCATTATAACCTCATTTCTCTTTAAAGTTTTCTGATATGTTTTAATATTTGCCTCGTCTCTCGAGTCTTAAAACTATAATGTTCTCTATTTTCTCTCTCATTAAACTTATCAGTTGACTCTTGACTCAGTATCGCTGTCGAGTTACTAAGCTCATCAGCTGAGTCTTTCCCTTTTCTAAACTTTCATAAATGTTCTGAACTTTTTCTGTTGCTTTATTCATCAAGTAGATCATCTTGTCTCGTCGCCTCCTAAAATCAACTCATCTTTCCTGGAGATTTTAATAATCAACAAAAGAACCAACTTGTCTTCCTGTGATCCATTACAAGAATCTCGCTGCCCTTTTCTTTTCTGTGATCCTCACCATAACAAGTTGCTTGCTTTCCTGTGATCTGTACCTCAAGCGCTGGCTTATCTTTTTTTTCCTGTGATCCACACCACTTGTCTTCTTCCCGTGATTCTCATCCCAAGAGCTGGCTTGTCTTCTTCCCGTGATTCTCATCACAAGAACTGGCTTGTCTTCTTCCCGTGATTCTCATCACAAGAACTGGCTTGGCTTCTTCCCGTGATTCTCATCCCAAGAGCTGGATTGTCTTCTTTATGTGTGCCCCACCGTAAGGACTGGCTTATCTTTCTGTAATCCTCACCACAAGAACTGGCTGATGGTCCTCTGATCCTCACCACAAGAACTGGCTGATGGTCCTCTGATCCTCACCACAAGAACTGGCTGATGGTCCTCTGATCCTCACCACAAGAACTGGCTGATGGTCCTCTGATCCTCACCACAAGAACTGGCTGATGGTCCTCTGATCCTCACCACAAGAACTGGCTGATGGTCCTCTGATCCTCACCACAAGAACTGGCTGATGGTCCTCTGATCCTCACCACAAGAACTGGCTGATGGTCCTCTGATCCTCACCACAGGAAATATCATTGACCTGTGATCTTTACCACAGTATCTGCCATGTATTCTTGCTGTGATCCTCACAGACGCCTGGCTTCTAACTTCTCTGGTAATGCTCTGGAAGGCACCATTCAAGATGCCAGGCACGTCGTAAAGGGAAAGTTTAAGACAGAAGGCGACGGAGGTGAGGAACAGCAAAAGAGCTTGAGTGTATCGAGAAACGAGTTAGATATCGACACCCGCTGGTGACGCTGACGTGTGTGTGTGTGTGTGTGTGTGTGTGTGTGTGTGTGTGTTGTGTGTGTGTGTTCAACAGAATTCCATTTTTATTCTACATTGCGTGAGAAATCTCAGAGGATGAAGAGAATGAGGTCTCTCTCTCGTGACTCTTCACATTACACATTCATTGGGGAGCGTCATCATGCTGGAGAAATATTTCTTTGCCCAAGGTATTGAAGCTCTCCTCACCTCTTTCATAGGAAGCTCGTAGGAAGCTTGCTCACCTTCCATTCTTCAAGCTCTGTATGACCACTGCTGGGTCAGAGCTTTCCCGGCAAATTTAACGATGATAATGCTAATTTGCATCTCATTATCTCCACAAACACCTGTGTTGCGCCTCGGCTCATCCATAGACGACGTTTCGGTCCATCCAAGAGGTATCGAAACAGTGAGAATTTTTGGTTACTTTTGGTACTGTTCGGGTCACAATACCGTGACTTTTATTCCTCAAAATCGTCCATTCAGAGAGATTCATCTGTTTGTAACACCGCGGACACAACACTTTTGATTCGATTAATTCCCTTGAGACACTTGTGAAGTCTCCCTACAACACCAGGTCACTACTTTCCTTTTTATTCTTCTATGTGAAACTCTAGATTCGTGTGAGAGATTCAACATAATTAGGGGTAGAGGCTCGATCCTCCGTCCGCTACTTAAGATGAGCTGATCGTTGAGTAGCAGGTGGGCGAGTAATTATGGGCCTGTAATAATGTTGGTAGAATTATTGACAAAATGACACAAGTGCGACTAATGCCATAGTTTATTGTGGCAACGTTTCGCTCACATAGCTGCTACCACTACTACTACCACAAGTACTACTACTACTACTACCTACAACAATTATGCTTTGCACTTCACTCTATACCCATATATACCCTCTGTATTGTTTGTAAAGGCTTGACAAAGCTCCTGGAGAGCGAAACGTTGCCACAATAAAACGTCACATTAGTTGCACTTGTGTCCCTTTTACATACCAATTATGGGCCTGTTATAAATTATTTTGACGTTTTGCTTCAACCATTAACCGGTTTATCTCCTGCATTGTGGGAGTGAATGCTGGAGAAGACGATGCATTGTGGCTTCTCTTCCCTCCATCTCTCCTTCTTTCCTTCCCTTCCTCCTCCTTCTCTCTCTTCAGCTCCTCTGCCTTATGGAGTGGAGTGGAGATTGTTCCATCTCACTCGTCCGTGGAGATAATGTCCTTGAAGGAGCAATCTCCTCCTCTTCTGCCCCCCATTTCCATGCAGCTCCCTCTTTCAATGGCTGACTTGAGCCCACAGTCTCGGGATTTTTGCCTATTTCCCTAAAGTCTTTGCTGATTTTGCTCTCTTTCTCTCTCTCTCTCTTTCCTTTTCTCTTTATTTCACACAGGGTTTATCAAGGTTAGGTTAAGGGTTCCTAACTTTATTTACATGCTGAGAGCTGTTACCTACAATCGCTCATATTTAAGACTCTCTGTCTCTCTCTCTCTCTCTCTCTCTCTCTCGCTCTATTACCCGTTAACAGTTACTTTCAACAAATCAAATGAGGAAGGAAAATTATCAAGTGACTGGAGACTACTAGCTAATATAACACCAGTATTGAAGAAGGGAGACTACTAGCTAATACAACACCAGTATTCAAGAAGGGAGACTACTAGCTAATATAACACCAGTATTCAAGAAGGGAGACAGATCCTGCCCTCTCAACTACCACTCTGTTAGTCAACTGTGAATGAGCTAACAAAAAAAGGTCTTTAATTAGGACCAACATCGTTAAATTCCTTAAGGAAAATAATTTTTTAACCAACTTCGTGTATGCAAATAGGTCTAAATGGGTTGTGAACACATGCAGTTATACGAAGTTTTATAACCTGTATGACCTGTATCACTGTAGACAACAAGAGCATTTCACCCCTCTATGGAGGATATGTTCATTTAATACCACATATCTGACTGCCATTCCCAAGATGCTCATCGCTAGTAATCTCTTCCTTTAATTACTTGCAAAGACAACTGCTCCCAAAAAGTCTTGCTTAACTGTTATAATTATCGGAAATTACACACAGATGGATCTAAGCAGGTGTCTACCAGCAGGGCTGTGTCTGCTCTTGTTGTCACCTCCCTAGATAAGAAAGATTGGAACTATGTTGAGTTAGGCATAAAATATAACTGGGAATGTAAACTGTAAACTGAAATGTTTACCATCCTCGTGCACTAAATCAGTAATAACCACAGCCTAACGCTGTGATTATTACTCAGTGTCATCAATGAAGTCTCTTTGCTCACATGATGACTCTAACAGCATGCTCAGTGGAGAAGCCAAATATAGATTCTTAAAAATCCTGGAAAAAAAAAATTAATGTAATTTTTTTTATGGATTACATCACGCACTGAATTACTCCTTTATGATAAAGTTGGTAAGTTAACATAAAAAAGTGTCCTGAAGGATGATGTAGAATATGTCAGGAGAGAAGTAAATTATGAAACTGAATGAGTTAGGAATACAGTTAGAAGCATGAGTAGATTTATCACTCAGTTTGATAACATGAACGTAGATAAGTAAGTTTATGGAGCAACTTGCAATGTGAACAGACTGATGTTGTAGTGGCCTGGCTTAGGCTTGGATGCAAGTACATACTTCTGGCAGTTTGGAAGCCAAACAAATGATAATGCTGTGGTCACTAACTTGAACACTATGTGCTTAATTGCCCACTTGTTGAAGAATATAGAAATAGACTGTATAGTAATCTATGTGGTATGTCAAGGTATTTTATTAATGAAAATAAGATACCTTGAGAAAACGTCAACTCATTGCCTCTTGTAGATCAAGCAGGACTTCAAATCTTCCCATGAATTAGGATGAAAAGTATCCTAATTCCTAGGCCACTGAGAGTGTTAAAACTTTCCTAGAATAAGATCACCAGAAGTAATTTATCTAAATTGCCTTACAACAGATAAGTCAACTGTAGATATAAATCCAGATGTCCTCCTGTTAATTCTTTCGGGTCTTAATTGCTAGGCCTTTTGTGTATCCATATGCTCTTGCGCTACCGTCTACAGGATGGATATAAGGTGCACAATAAACCAGGCGCTTCAACCAACTTACCGGACTTTTTCAACAACTTTACACAAAATGATAGACCAAAGTCCCCACAGACGTTGTGCACCTCGACTTCCAGAAGGCATTTGAGATTACTCGGTAAATTCAAGACTCACGGCATGGAGGACAACCTCCAGAACTGGATCAGTGATTATCTCACCAACTGGAAACAGCAAGTGGTTTATTTTTTTTTTTAAATGACAAGGTGTCTGAGTGGAGCAGAATAATTCCTTGGCCAAGTCTTGTTTCTAAAATACATAACTGATCCAAAATTGAGGCTGACGTTCAAAATGAGAAAGTTTGTTGATGACGAAATTAGGCAAATGTGTCTCATTCGTGATTAAATGTAAAAACATCCTACAGGATGTCACAGTTGTCAGAAAAATAAGGAAACGTATTTCAGCGTGGTGGACCACCTTTGGAAAGTCATTAGCAATAACCTGAAATATACTAAGCCAAGTCTTACTGCAATCAACACGAACAAAAGGATGTGTTGTTTGGATTCATAGCGAGAACTTCAAGAACTTCGGGAACAAAACACTGAAATAATAACGACACTGTATAATGCTTATGTCAGAACCCATCTAATTCTGCTCCTTTAATTATGACCCCTAGCAGGTTTAACGCTTCTTTTTTAATATATTAATAATGGTCCTTTAATTATATAGAAGTTGTAGATAAACTTGAGAAGGTATTAAGAGCCACATGAAGAGAAACTTAAATCATTTAACTTGTTGTTTCTCAGAAAATGATGGACTTAACACCATCTTTCAAGATAATAAAAGAGTTCAGTATGGTTAAACACAGGAATCTCTCTTGAAGTGCAAGCAATGTTATGTACTAACATGAAACAGTGGCATGAAACTCTGTGGATATGAACCTCTTTTTAAATCTGGTTCATGGAGGACAGGAATAGTCACCCCAAGGAAGTTGTGGGCGCCAGAAATGGTTGGATACGATCTTTGCAACTATAGGATTCAACTAGTGAAATTGGTGTCCATGCAGCGACCACTGCAATGTTGGTGTTTACCCCGAAGCTACTTAACCTTATCTAGTTACTCACGTCCACCTGCACCACAGCATCTACAATTAGAACTAATTGTATCTAGAAATATAACTAGTATTACAAACAGCTCTGTGGGTGACAGGGAAGTAACATGAGCAGTAGTGATAGTAGTGGTAATAACAGTAGTAGCAACAGCAGCAGTATTAATAGTAGTAGTAGCAGAAGTAGTAGTTGTAATAGTAATGAAAGTAGTACTTTCATCCACTCTTATCTCTTCATAAATTCCATGCAATTTTTCCAGTATGGTATGAAATTTTTTTTCCCATGTTTCATGATAGTGACCGGAAGGAGTGGAGGGAGTCGAGGATGTGGAGGGAGTCGAGGGTGTGGAGGGAGTCGAGGGTGTGGAGGGAGTCGAGGATGTGGAGGGAGTCGAGGATGTGGAGGGAGTCGAGGATGTGGAGGGAGTCGAGGGTGTGGAGGGAGTCGAGGGTGTGGAGGGAGTCGAGGGTGTGGAGGGAGTCGAGGATGTGGAGGGAGTCGAGGATGTGGAGGGAGTCGAGGGTGTGGAGGGAGTCGAGGGTGTGGAGGGAGTCGAGGGTGTGGAGGGAGTCGAGGGTGTGGAGGGAGTCGAGGATGTGGAGGGAGTCGAGGATGTGGAGGGAGTCGAGGGTGTGGAGGAGTCGAGGGTATGGAGGGAGTCGAGGGTGTGGAGGGAGTCGAGGATGTGGAGGGAGTCGAGGGTGTGGAGGGAGTCGAGGATGTGGAGGGAGTCGAGGTGTGGAGGGAGTCGAGGGTGTGGAGGGAGTCGAGGTGTGGAGGGAGTCGAGGGTGTGGAGGGAGTCGAGGATGTGGAGGGAGTCGAGGATGTGGAGGGAGTCGAGGGTGTGGAGGAGTCGAGGGTGTGGAGGAGTCGAGGGTGTGGAGGGAGTCGAGGGTGTGGAGGGAGTCGAGGATGTGGAGGGAGTCGAGGGTGTGGAGGGAGTCGAGGATGTGGAGGAGTCGAGGATGTGGAGGGAGTCGAGGATGTGGAGGGAGTCGAGGATGTGGAGGGAGTCGAGGATGTGGAGGGAGTCGAGGGTGTGGAGGGCGTCGAGGGTGTGGAGGGAGTCGAGGATGTGGAGGGAGTCGAGGGTGTGGAGGGAGTCGAGGGTGTGGAGGGAGTCGAGGGTGTGGAGGGAGTCGAGGGTGTGGAGGGAGTCGAGGGTGTGGAGGAGTCGAGGATGTGGAGGGAGTCGAGGATGTGGAGGAGTCGAGGATGTGGAGGGAGTCGAGGGTGTTGAGGGAGTCGAGGGTGTTGAGGGAGTCGAGGGTGTGGAGGGAGTCGAGGGTGTGGAGGGAGTCGAGGGTGTGGAGGGAGTCGAGGGTGTGGAGGGAGTCGAGGGTGTGGAGGGAGTCGAGGATGTGGAGGGAGTCGAGGATGTGGAGGGAGTCGAGGATGTGGAGGGAGTCGAGGATGTGGAGGGAGTCGAGGGTGTGGAGGGAGTCGAGGGTGTGGAGGGAGTCGAGGGTGTGAGGGAGTCGAGGGTGTGGAGGGAGTCGAGGGTGTGGAGGGAGTCGAGGGTGGGGAGTCGAGGGTGTGGAGGGAGTCGAGGGTGTGGAGGGAGTCGAGGGTGTGGAGGAGTCGAGGGTGTGGAGGGAGTCGAGGGTGTGGAGGGAGTCGAGGATGTTAAGGGAGTCGAGGATGTGGAGGGAGTCGAGGATGTGGAGGGAGTCGAGGGTGTGGAGGAGTCGAGGATGTTAAGGGAGTCGAGGATGTGGAGGGAGTCGAGGGTGTGGAGGGAGTAGCGGGTGTGGAATTAGTCGAGGGTGTGGAGGGAGTAGCGGGTGTGGAATTAGTCGAGGGTGTGGAGGGAGTAGCGGGTGTGGAATTAGTCGAGGGTGTGGAGGGAGTAGCGGGTGTGGAATTAGTCGAGGGTGTGGAGGGAGTAGCGGGTGTGGGAGACACCCTGCTGCCTCAACCATCTACATACTAGCAGAGTCTTTAATCAAGATACAACTTAACAGTCCTCAGAAGAGAGCCTCGGTGTTGACCCTAAAGTCGCTTTCTAGCTGCCGTTCTCGTCTCTCTCTCTCTCTCTCTCTCTCTCTCTCTCTCTCTCTCTCTCTCTCTCTCTCTCTCTCTCTCTGCAATTAAAGTTTGTCTTTCATGACCACTTTTACTCTCCCTCCAGCTGGCCTAAATCTTCTTTAAGAGAGGACGGACAGGAATGAAGGAGGGAAAGACAGAGAGAGAGAGAGAGAGAGAGAGAGAGAGAGAAGGAAGGATAGAAGTAATGAAGACTTAAGGCGTGAGCCTTGGTACTGCTGAGGCTCTTCATCCATCAAACTGAAGCAACTTTTCCTTTCCTCGGAGCATACAGGATTTTTTAACTCCTTCCCAGGTGTTACACATTCTCGTGGATATAATAATAATAATAATAATAATAATAATAATAATAATAATAATAATAGTAATAATAATAATAATAATAATAATAATAAATAATAATAATAATACTCTACTGCAACAACAACAACAACAACATCAACTACTACTACTACTACTAATAATAATAATAATACACTGTAAAAACGTCATGGACTTTGGCTGGCTTCCCCATGAGGAGGGCTTAAATAACACGGGTTCGATCCCGAATAGCCACAGTGTGTTAATTGCTTTAAACCACTGGTTCGTGGATGCATTAATATATATATATATATATATATATATATTATATATATATATATATATATATATATATATATATATATATATATATATAATATATTTATATAATATATATATATATAAATATATATATATAATATATTATATATATATAATATATATATATATATATTAATATATATATATATATATATATATATATATATATATATATATATATATATATATATATATATATATATACATATTTAAATATATATAATATATATATATATATATATATATATATAATATATATATTTAAATATATATATTTAAATATATAATATATATATATATTAAATATATATTTATATATATATATATATATATATATATATATATATATATATGCATATATTATATATATATATATATATATACATATATAAATATATATATATATATATATATATATATATATATATATATATATATATATATATATATATATATATATATATATATATATATATATATATATATATATATATATATATATATATATATATATATATATATATATATATATGCCTCAGCGTGGCCATCCAGAGGGAAACGCATGCTGCATACTTGGCTCGCGTCCGGCTTCGGAGGAGCTGGAGGAGATTCATAATCTTTGATATATTGTACCATTTTATTCATGTTCATGTTTTCCATTGATGTATTCTGTCTGTTAATAAAGCATTCCATCATCATATATATATGCATATATATATATATATATATATATATATATATATATATATATATATATATATATATATATATATATATATATATATATATATATATATATATATATATATATATATATATATATATATATATATATATATATATATATATGCATATATATATATATATATATATATATATATATATATATATATATATATATATATATATATATATATATATATATATATATATATATATATATATATATATATGTATATATATATATATATATATATATATATATACATATATGTATGTATATATTATATATATATATATATATATATATATATATTATATATATATATATATATATATATATATATATATTATATATATATATATATATATATATATATATATATATATATATATATATATATATATATATATATATATATAATTATATATTTAAATACATCGGCCGTTTCCCATCAAGTCAGTGTGATCCGAAAAAGAAGAAACACTTTCATTATCACTCACTCCATCACTGTATTGCCATAGGCGCGTACACTATAGTAAAAAAAACTGCAACGTATCAATACTCCTCCTTCAGAGTGCACGCACTATACTTCCTCATTCAGAGTGCACGCACTATACTTCCTCTTTCAGAGTGCACGCACTATACTTCCTCTTTCAGAGTGCACGCACTCTACTTCCCACTTCTAGGACTCAAGTCCGGCTAAACGGTTTCCTTGAATCCCGTCATAAATGTTACCTTGCTCACACTCCAACAGCACGTCAAGTCATAAAAACTATTTGCTTTCAGTCACTCCTATCTAACACGCTCACGCCCCCTCCCTCCAACCTATCCTAGGACGACCCCTACCCCGCCTTCCTTCCACTATAGATTTATACGCTCTCCAAGTCATTATATTTTGCTTCATCCTCTCTAAATGTCCGTACCACCTTAACAACCCCTCTTTACCCTCTGTTCGAGGGTAACCAAGAAGCGTTTAAATCTGCATGATTATCATTGTTACTGTGGGAATGTGTTGGTCGGAGGAGTGTATGATTCTGAAGGCATCGTAAGTTTTCTCAACATCTAACTTGATTTACCTCACTTGTTTCTTACTCTTTCTCGAGTTTTCCTCATTTTCTCTCCTCATTCCAAGAAGATCCCATCTTCTTTTCCCTCAGCTCTTCCTCCAAATACTCTTTCCCGTCATTTTCTCTCTCTACCTTCATCGCTCTCACCTCTACCTTCTTTTACCACCTCTCTTCTAACCCCCTCTTTTCTCACATCTTCTTCCTTCCCTCACTTAACCTTTACATTGTGTTCCCTCAATCCTCTTCGCTCACCTCTACTATCACCTCTCCCATTACCTCGAGGCTCTATTCTTGGGCTGCCATATTTATGACAAAATATCAAACACCACCAGCATTCTCCTTGCCCCTGGAAGGAAGAGTTTATATCGCATGAGATTTTTAAAGGTCCTCACAACAGCAGAATAACGTTTTAAAATAGACTACAGGCCAGTCATTCTGATACTACACGCTATAAAATTCTCTGAGACGATGATAAATACTATAAATTGTGTGAGAGAGAGAGGGATTAACTTGACGACTCAGGTAAACTGTACTTTAGAGGAGGAGGAGGACGCCATTACTATCAAATCAAAGAGGTATTTATAAATGGCATGCAGTACCGATAAGTTGGTGAATAAGACACATGTGCAACACTTAGGTGTCTTTATTGTGGACAATAGAAATATCTAAGTGTTGCTTGTGTCCTACTCGTCAGATTAGCAACTGACCAACAGATTGGAGAGGGGATTTTGGACGACGTTTCGTGCGTCGTGGACAATTGTAAAGTCGTGAATGCGACTGAAGTTAACTCACGAAATTGTGAGTTAGTTGTGAACTGTTCCAGCCATGTTATTGTGGATATTATTCTGCAGTGATTAAAGTTAAAGTCAGACGCTGTTTATTCAGTCTCTTCAAAGGCGTGTGTCACCTTTCTATAATTTGCATCTGAGTTTATCTACACAGAAAGAGCTCTTAGAGTGAGGTTCGTCATTTAGCCCATCTAGACCTTTGACTTCGTCATAAATATTCTCTATAATCAGAGCACCTCCTCACGGTGCATAATAATATTCATTATAATCCTTCTCTCATATAGGCCACTATAAATTTTTTGAGATTTTTTCTACTCTTGAATCTAATTACCACATCTTACTAATCCACAATATAGAAAAACCGACAATATAAAAAAAATCTATCAAGGTTAAAATTATAATAATAATTAAAAAAAAACACTTACCAAAAACAATATATTTTTAAAAAAGAAAATGATCTAGAAATTTTAAAATAGGAGTGGATACTAGGCTATATGCTCTTCACTGCATGAGGAAAATACATACCTTGTATGTCTCTATATTCTGGTACTTTAACTACGAGGTATTTTTTTTAAATCAAAGTGATAACAAAATAAGGTACCGATGAATCTTTTATTTGTATGATTTTCTAATATATAATAAGTCAGATCATTAGACCACTTACTCTCCAGTACCACTTACTCTCCAGTACCACTTACTCTCCAGTACCACTTACTCTCCAGTACCACTTACTCTCCAGTACCACTTACTCTCCAGTACCACCTTCTTTCATCCGGTGTATTACTCTGATAGTTCATCTCATTAAGTATTTCACCTTCTTTGAGGAAGATTTGTATCAGACATTCACAAAATTATCTCCGTTGGAGTTCTTTTGTAAGTTTGACCAAATACTGTCGTTACTTTAGCAAGTACTTTTCCACCTGTGATACTACAAGATACAAGAGTGCCACAAGAGATACTACAAGATACAAGAGTGCCACAAGAGATACTACAAGATACAAGAGTGCCACAAGAGATACTACAAGATACAAGAGTGCCACAAGAGATACTACAAGATACAAGAGTGCCACAAGAGATACTACAAGATACAAGAGTGCCACAAGAGATACTACAAGATACAAGAGTGCCACAAGAGTTAACATCGACACAGAGAAATGGTCTGGTGATACCGAGAAGATGTGGAAAAAGACACTTATGTATAGTTCAGGACATGTATTAAACTAAACGTTTCTCCACGAGTGTCTTCTTCAGTCCTAATACAGAGATAACTAAGACAACGAGTATATATAGTGGCAGGAGTCAGGCAAAAAGCTGCTGTAACATCATGTTGAGAGGTCCTTCTTAAACCCAACCCACCTCACCACAGTTATACTACTACTACTACTACTACTACTATTACTACTACTACTACTACTACTACTACTACTACCACCACCATCTCAGCTTTCCACCTGATTCCTGTCACTAAATAATCTCGTTTCTTAGCTCCCTCAGTATTATGACTGAAGAAGCCACGCATAGCGAAACCGTTCCTATAATGAATGTCCTGAACTATAAATACGTGTCTTTTTTCCACATCAACACACAGAAGCACCAAAGTCTCACCACCCAGACACTAACCTCCCTAACACGTCGACTCTGGTTTAAACTTTACCTTAAATCTACAGTATATTGCCACACGTCCATAATATATTTAAAAAAAAGACAAATTCTCTTCAGCTTTGCATCGTTTAAATTATTATTATTATTATTATTATTATTATTATTATTATTATTATTATTATTATTATTATTATTATTATTATTATTATTATTATTATTATCATTGTTGTTGTTGTCGTTTTTATTATTGTTATTATTATTATTATTATTATTATTATTATTATTATTATTATTATTTATTATTATTATTTTATTACAACTGATATATCATAAAGATAAATAAATAGTCGCCCACTGAAAAAAAATACAGGAAACAAAAATATCAGCTAACCTAACCCCCTCCCATAGTGCTAACCCCCTCCCATAGTGCTAACCCAGACTCAACCCACAGCGCTACTGCTGACCTAGATATAGCACTCAGCCTTAGTGCTAATCCAGACTCTGCTAAAGACTCTACCACAGCCACCACTAAAACCTTAAAAATGCAACCACCATTACACAAACCACTGCAGATGGGGAAAATGTTGGTCTCCTGGAAACAGATGGTGGTGGCTCTGGCTTGGTTACTGAAGGTTGTAGGGCAGCCCTAGAAACTGTACAAAATGAGAACACATGTACTACAAATTCTATCCAACGAAAAGCAAAATGCTGCAAGTTCTATGCTTGTTGCATCTGCAAGCATGGAATATCAGGGAAAAAGAAATGGGACATGAAACTCTGAGCATCCCAAAAATTGTCTCGACCTCCTCTCTAAAGGAGTGTGTCGTTCTACCTTTCTTTCATCCGGAAATATGCCACTCTTCAGCCCTTCAAAAACAATGCTACAACACCAAAGAAAATGGAAGGAAATAACCAAAATATGTTAGGTAAAAGGACACAAGTGCAACTTATGTGACATTTTATTGTGGCAACGTTTCGCTCTCCAGGAGATCTATCAAAGATTGATAAAGCTTCTGGAGAGCGAAATGTTGCCACAATAAAATGTCGCATTAGTTGCACTTGTGTCCTTTTACCTAACATATTGTAGGTAATTCTACCAACTTTAATACAATAACCAAAATAGTCTACCACCTTGGAGCCTTGCTGGACTGTAGGCACAGCCAGTGGCCCTACATATCCCTCCAGAACCACAACAAAATCCCCCAACAAACACACAATATGAACTCGTTTATATTTGCTAATATACAGGGCCTTAAGCCATCCACCAAAAACAAAATACCTTTCATCAGTGGACTTCTAGAGGAGTCAAACGCGATGTTTGGAGCTTTAAATAACAAAAAAAGGCACAATACCGTGTCTGGAACAATAAACACACAACCCGCACATAGAAGAGAGGAGCTTACGACGACGTTTCGGTCCGACTTGGACCATTGGAGCCTTCACAGAGACCCACACAAAAGACCACTTTGACAACGAAAAATGGATAAATGGGAACAACCTTTTTAGATACGACAGAAAAAACAGGCAAAAGGGGGAGGCTTGGCCTGTATGTCAAAGAGTCGCTCATCTGCATAGAAATGCTGAAAACCACAAATGATGTAGTTGAGGTTCTAACAATAAAGATCGAGAACCAAACCATAGTTATCGTGGATGTATATAAGCCACCAGATGCAACTTCCCAACAGTTCAAGGAACAGCTACTGAAAATTGACTACTGTGTGGAAAGCCTCCCAGTCCCATCGCCAAACATCTTCTTGGTGATTTCAATCTAAGGCATTCAGAATGGAAGAATTTAGCAAATAATGTTGTAATAGAAATAATCCCTGGAGGCAGCGCAGATAAAAAGTCACATACACATGAGCTACTAAATCTCTGTAATAAACACACCCTAAGTCAGCAGATAGTTCAGCCAACTAAACTGGAAGTTCAGACGTACATGCACAGGCGTCCTGATCAGCAAAATGCACGTAGCTGTGAAGGTGTCTTCACCAAATACAACTTCAACAACAAGAACATCAACTGGGACCAGGTGAACCATGAATGAAACATGTTGGGAAGATATCTTAAGTAACATGGATCCAAACCAGTTCCTTGAAAGGATCAACTCCCTGGAAGCTGAAGCATATTCCCCTAAGAAAAAAAAAAAGAGAAGTAAACTAGAGAAAGACACTCCCTCTACAGAAGACGACGAAGAATCACTGAGCTTCTCAAGAATGCTATATTATTTGATACACGGAAGGATGCGCTGACCTGGGAAGTGGAAAGTATCGAGCTTAAGTTGAAGGATTCATACAGGATCCAGGAGAGACGGGAGGAGCTAAAAGCGATTAGTTAAAGTCAAAGAAGTTCGAAATATTTCTTTTCATATGCCAAAAACAATGCAAAAACCACATCTAGTATAGGGCCCCTGCTCAGACATGATGGGACTTACACAGATGACAACTATGAAATGAGTGAGATACTGAAATCTCAATACGTGTTTAGCGAGTCACTATTAAGTACAGATCGACAATCCAAAAGATTTTTTCATGAATGAGCCTCAAAACTCCGCCAATGTATGCCTAATTTCTGATATTATCCTAACTCCACCAAACTTTGAGAAAGCCATTGACAACATGCCCATGCACTCAGTCCCAGGCCCAGACTTATTGAACTCTTTGTTCATTAAGAACTGCAAGAAACCCCTTTTGTGGGCCCTAAGTATGCTATGGAGGAGCATAGACATGGGTGAAAATTCCACAGTCACTAAAAACAACGGATATAGCCCCACTCCATAAAGGTGGCAGCAAAGCATTAGCTAAGAACTATAGACCAATAGCTCTAACGTTCCACATCATAAAAAAATATTTGAAAGAGTACTAAGAAGCAGGACTGCAAACCACTTGGATTCCCAACAATTGCACAATCCATAACAACATGGGTTCAGAGCAGGTCGCTCCTGCCTCTCGCAAATACTGGACCACTATGATATAAGAACATAAGAAAGAAGGAACACTGCAGCAGGCCTACTGGCCCATGTGAGGCAGGTCCAAATCTCCAACGGCTTAAGCCAATGCCCCGACCCAGCCAGGTCAGGTTACATTCACTTAATTAAGGAGCACTGCATCTGACCTAGTAGCACAAACTAGTCAGGACCAATTCACACCCAACCGCACCCACTCATATAATTGTCCAGCCGACCACCTGGTCAGGTCACTTCCACTTAAGGAATTAGTACAGGTCAGGTTACATTCACTTAAGGAAGGAGCACTGCATCTGACCTAGTACAAGCTCACACCCATCCACACCCACTCATGTATTTATCTAACCTATTTTTAAAACTACACAACGTCTTAGCATCTATGACGGTACTCGGGAGTTTGTTCCACTCATCCACAACTCTATTACCAAACCAGTGCTTTCCTATATCCTTCCTGAATCTGAACTTTTCCAACTTGAAACCATTGCTGCGAGTCCTGTCTTGGTTGGATATTTTCAGCACGCTATTTACATCCCCTTTGTTTATTCCTGTTTTCCATTTGTACACCTCAATCATATCCCCCTAATTCTACGCCTTTCTAGAGAGTGCAGATTCAGGGCCCTCAGTCTATCCTCATAGGGAAGATTTCTGATACATGGGATCAACTTTGTCATCCTCCTCTGTACGTTTTCCAGTGCATTTATATCCATTCTGTAATACGGTGACCAGAACTGTGCAGCATAATCTAAATGAGGCCTAACCAAAGATATATAGAGTTGAAGAACAACCTGAGGACTTCTGTTATTTATACTTCTTGATATGAAGCCAAGGATTCTGTTAGCTTTATTGCGAACACTTATGCACTGTTGTCTAGGCTTCAGATTACTACTAACCAGAACTCCTAAATCCTTCTCGCAATTACAAGTAATAAGATCTATATTATTCAGCTTATATGTGGCATGGTTATTGTCCTGCCCAACATTTAGAACTTTGCATTTGTTTACATTAAACTGCATCTGCCACTTCTCCGACCACTGCATCAGTCTATTCAAATCATCCTGGAGTGCTCTAATGTCCTCGTTTGAATGAATTGGACGGCCTATTTTGGTGTCATCAGAAAATTTACTTATGCTACTATTTATTCCCTCATCTATGTCGTTTATGTAAATTGTAAACAACAGGGGCCCAAAACTGACCCCTGTGGAACACCGCTTGAGACACGCCCCCATTCTGATTTCTCTCCATTTATGCAAACTCTCTGCCGCCTATTAGTCAACCATGCCTCTACCCAGGAAAAAATTTCTCCTCCTATTCCGTGTGCCTTAAGTTTCCTCAGTAGCCTCTGATGTGGAACTTTATCGAAAGCCTTACTGAAGTCCATATACACAATATCATATTCATTACCATGATCTACTTCCTCAAACACCTTAGTGAAAAAAGTTAGTAAATTCGTAAGACATGAACGCCCCTTTGTAAAACCGTGTTGAGATTCATTAATCAATTTATGCTTTTCAAGATGGCTACGAATTGCCTCGGCAATTATTGATTCCATAAATTTACCAACTATGGAGGTAAGGCTTATTGGTCTATAGTTCGAAGCTAAGGACCTGTCACCTGCCTTGTAAATAGGTATTACATTTGCCCTTTTCCACTTGTCTGGCACTATGCCAGTTTGTAGTGATATATTGAAAAGATTTGCCAAAGGTTTGCTAAGTTCCTCTTTACATTCCTTTAAAACTCTTGCAAACAGTTCATCAGGGCCTGGGGATTTGTTAGGTTTTAATTTCTCTATTTGTCTGAGGACCATGTCACTAGTTACCCCAATCGAGCATAGTCTGTTATCTTCCAGCTCTACATAATTTATTATTTCTGGAATTCTGCTAGTATCTTCCTGAGTAAAAACTGAGAGGAAGTAAGTATTGAAAATTTCACACATATCCTTATCACTGTCCGTGATCTGTCCTGAGTTACTCTTAAGTGGGCCTATCTTGTCCCTAATCTTACTTCTGTATACCTGAAAGAACCCTTTTGGTTTAGTCTTCGAATCCCTTGCGACCTTAGCCTCATAATCCCTTTTTGCTTTTCTTATTCCTTTTTTTATTTCTCTCTTTAATTGAAAATATTGATTTCTTATCTGTCCATCCCCTCTTTTGATACGCCTATATATGCCTCTCTTTTGACCAATGAGATGTTTTAATCTATTGTTCATCCATTTAGGATCATTTTTGTTAGATCTAATTTCCCTACTTGGAACAAAAGTTGTCTGGGCAGCTAGAACTATGCTCTGAAAAACGTCATATTGGCAACCAAAACCACCTACCTGACCCATAGTCAGGTCATCCCAATTTAGCCCACCTAGGTAATTTCTCAGCCCCATGAAGTCGGCTACACGAAAGTCTGGAACTGAGACTTGATTGCAGTTACCTGGGTAATTCCATGATATATTAAAACTAAGTGATTTGTGATCGCTTTCCCCAAGCTCTTCATTAACCTCAAGATTATTAATTAGTAAACACAGATTTTGCAAAAGCCTTTAACAAGTGATCATTGTGTAATAGCGCACAAAATGCTAACAGAAGAGTTGAGGAGCACTGTGATGAACATAGTGGCCCATGCTTCAGTGCCTTCACTTACAACTCCATTGTTAAACGACTACTTTCTAACATGTTTCATATATGAATTAATCCAGCCCTTCCTAACATTTACGATGATCACTAAATTACTTTTTATTAGTTAGATATCTTTCTTAAATCATTGTCAAAAATGAGAAGAAACATACACAGCAGAGGCTCGGCATTCTTGGTTAGAGCAACGAAATTGAAAATATTGCTAATTATAAGCGACCCTTATCTTCGACTGCTGCATGTTTTTGCAGCCCAGCAATACTTCAGCTTCATTGAAATTAATCATGTGGTTCTCTGTGTTGAAGGACATCGGCAGGTCTTATCTTCTTTACTGATAAACTCCATGTATGAAATAATTTCTCCAGTGTAACAATGTAAATGCCAACACTCGTCTGGGACTCTTCTAAGTACCTCCATTTTACGAGCACAGGTGTGGTCTAGTGGCCTGCACACCTGGTTGTAGCACGATAACCAACATAGAAAAAAGGGACGAACAAAAGGCAGCGGAGAATAAATACTTATACATTTCCTTCACCAAAGAGCAAACAATAATATGTACAATATTTCCAGAGGTTATGTAGAGAAAGGCGATGTTCACATCACTATGACAGAGAAGCTCATGTAGATAAAGGTTCATCTAGGTAAGGAAGTTCAATTAAATTTCAAGTTTAAAAGTTTTACTTCTCTTAAGTTCCCAGAAATTTATCTTTTGTAAACTTAGAAAATATCTTATGAATATACTCAGGATCCTGATCTAAAAAACTGATCAACTCTCACGTAAAGACAACTTTTTGGGGAAGTTAAAAAACAGAAAAAAAAAGCTAGAACTACAAATTTAATAGTTCATTTTTTGTTGATGATCCTGAATGTTCAAAATAAATTTTCTCCCCTCCCTCCTCCCTTCCTCCAGCCCTTCCTCCCTCCCTTCACCCCCTCTCAATTCACCCCCTCTCCAATCACCAACTCCACTCCTTTCATCTCATTACCTCCCATTATCCTCTCTCTTCATTACCCTTCACCCCATTTCTCCCCTCATCCAATCTTCCCTCCTCTCCTTTGCCTTACCTTAAGACGATTGTGGGAGCCATTGACCCCTGCTCCCTGGTCCCAGACCAGATCTCCCCGGACCTCCCTACTTCCCTCATCACTTCACACTAATCCCCTCTTCTCCCCTCACAATAATCTCCTCACCTCCCCTTATAGTGATCCCCTCTTCTCCTACCCTCACAATGATTTCCTTCTCTCCTC